>VFFE01007605.1:4665630-4700893 GCA_008921705.1 Burhinus oedicnemus
CCCCCCGCCAAGATGCTGGACCTCCAGGACCCGCTTGCATTCTGTCTCTGGCCGCAGCTGGAAGCAAAACCCGCTCTTTCATATGAGGAGACCCCATTCAGGCTAGGTTCACACACCTGGGGTCCTGCATCCACCCCAGCCAGCAGCAGCAGGCTTGGGGACGTAGTGTCCCAGCCCCACGTACCCCCATCCCTTAGGGAAGGGCAACTTGGCCAGCAGCACCCATCTCACCACCAGCACTGGGGGTGATGCACAGGCAGAAATTTCCCTTATTATTCACAGTCACCACTGGGTTTAGTGCTCAGAGCAGCCAAAGATGCTCTGAAGGAGCTATTTTGGTTTCCTTCAGGCTGATGATGCTCCCAAAGGGCTGCAATCCCTTCTCCCGCACCACCTCTTGCCCAAGCCCCCGGCTCGATGCCATTTCTCAGAACTGGGCTCCACGTTCTAGCTATCATTTTCCACCCACACGAGCCAAATTGATACATGTCAGCTTTTCCCATCATCAGGTTCACATTACCATATCAATAGTTTGGAGGAATGATTTTATCTGCCTCTGGGGGAGGTGACACACGCTCTCCGCGCAGGGTTTGCAGATGCAGGGTGTTCCCAGCCAAGGGGCTCCCACCCCCCCACAGCCCCCCATGGCCCCGTGATCCCCCCGGGACCACCGTGCCAGGGCACAGGATGTGGGACTGCAGACATCATCCCTGGGGCCATGGTGCATCCCGCTCCAGCATCCCACTCTGGCAGCTCAGCTCAAGGGACCCAGGGACACTGGCTTTGGGATAGATGGATACAGGGACACTGTACTGTGCTGTCCTGGACACACACCAGCTCCTACACCTTCCTCCCAATGCCTGTGGTGGGAAACTTCTAGGCCCTGTCTGGCTCTGACCCAGCCTTTCAATTCTGCAGGAAATTCAATGATTGGGAATTGCCACCATCTTTTTTTCCAGGAAAACCAATTTCTTCAGGCTAATAAAAGCAATGAAGCTGGAGTCCTGCCATTGCGATGCGAGATCTTCCCATACAAAAAGAATGCAGTGAAATGGGAAGGGGTTGGTTTGAAATGCGAAGTTCAGCGCTTCCTTGGGCTATGCAACACCTCGACTTTACTGGGGGAAAAAAAAAAGATGGTTAAACTTTAAATGTTTCTACATTTTCTAAATGAATTTAACAATTTATAACTACTTACAAGCCTCTAACTGGGTGTAAGGTGAAGTCTAGGGCTCACCTGGATGGGGTTAGCCAGAGCCAGGGCAGCGGCACCATGGGGCAGCCCAACAGCATTGAGTGTTGGCATGAGCAGAGCCATGAGGTGCTGCTGGCACCGAGCCGCTTCACCCATGCTTGCAGCAGTGCGTGAGAAAAGGCATTGAAGAATTTGGGGAAGAAATGAGCCATTCTGGCGAGTCAACTTTTTTCCCCACAAGATTCCCACTAACAGCACAGTTCAGCCATGGTGGGAAGTAATTGCAGGTTTGCATCTGCTCTTCTGCTCAAGGATGCGGTGGTTTGAGTCCCTGAGTTACTGTTGGTTTCCTGATGTCTTCTGGGATGGCGTGGGACATTGTGGGATAGCGTGGAATGGCATGGGACAGTGTGGGATGGCATAGGATGGTGTGGGATGGCATGAGATGGGATGAGATGGGGTGGGATTCTGTGGGATGGCGTGGGATGGGGTGGGACATCATGGCCGATGGGCTCAGCACCACGTGGGGCTGAAAGGCGCTGTGCCGAGCCAGGCGCTGCAGGAGCCGTCCTTGCAGGGCGGGATACGTGCTACAGAGCTGAGCAAGTCCTAGTTAAAACCCAAACACCCACACGCCAGAAAACCCCCTCAGCTACTTCTTCCTTTACATGCAAGAGCATTTTTTTGTTTCTTTGCAGATGTTTAACATCTTGATAAAAGTTTTGAGGTTTTCTTGTCTTTCAAATCTGACTTTGGCTACCTGAGCTTGCTGGAGCTGCTGCCATTATGGCCAAACGACGTGAATTTTTTTCTGACACATGGTTCAGCTGTTCCTCTCTGACAGCAGCTGCACACCATTTCCTTCTCTGAAGTGTTGCCGTCACCACCGGCAATGACCAAGCTGCGGCACAGGGCACTGTGGTCCTGGCATGTACCCTGGGCTACCACCCGGGAGAAGGGGCCACGTGGGAGGAGAGGTCCTCCACATCAATGGGAAAGATAGCAAATGGTCGGGGTGCCCTGGAAAGCAGCGCTGGGCACCCAGGCGCTCCCACCCGCATCCCATGATGGTGTCCCCAGGGCAGGTGGGTGTCAAGCCACCTGCAGGACCCTGTGCGGGCAGCAGAGGGGCATGTTCAAGTGAAAAAGCAAACATCTGCCTTCGTGTCACTTTGGCTCCTGGATTTCTAACCTGATGGTGATGCTGACCCCAGGCTGTGGCCGCAGCACCTGGGCACAGACATTCCTGGACTGGCTGGTCTGGGTCCCGGTGCACGGCAGGGAAACGCCTCCAAATTCACCCAGACACTCGCTGGGGTCATGTCATCCCTCATGAGACATCCAGGGCAGGAGCCGGGAGCCCGGCAGGCATCCAGCCACATGCGTCCCAGAGCTGGTCCTTCTGCGCAACTGTTTGTCTTTTGCATTGGTGAGCTGAGGAAAGCTTCGGCAGGTATTTCCCCACACGTAAGATCATGGCTTGACTTCACTCGAGTTGCAATGCGCTTGGTTAAGTCGTGCGCGCGTTCATGGTTTTCCACATGCAGCATGTTACAAACACACTCGATAGTAAATAGATCCTCAGACATCAAAGAGAAATTCTCAACTTCTCATCCCAGTATCTCTTCATCTATCAATTAGATGATTAAAATCTGCACGGTAGCTGAATAGCAGATAATGTTGGTTAAGGGCGAAAAGTCTTCGCTGTCATTACATAATGCCCTTCTTTGGGGCGAGTGGCACTTCCCACCGTCGCGCCTGATCAGCACAGGAAGACACCTATATTTGGTAGTCAATGGAGACTATAAAAATGGTGCTCTGTCAGGCAGCAAGGCAGAGAGACCCTGGCCAGCCAGCCCAGCCGGCACGGGAAGCACTCGGACGGCACCAGCAGGATGCTCCCCTTGCTGAAGGCTGCTTTCACTCTCCTCTCCCTGCTCGACCTCATTTGTTCCAGACCGCTGATGGCTACCTCTCCCAGGCTAAAGCTGTCAGAGATCACCCGCCACATCCAACAGCTCAACTCAGGAGTGCAGGTAAATGCCGCTACACCTCCTGGTGTTTCTTTGCTTACAGACCAGAGGAACATTATTGATGATGATGATGATGATGTTCCTTGGTGATTTGGGCACCCCGGCCCCTTTCAGCCTAGACTTTGGGTGCTCAGCACTTGACTTGGTGGTACTGGGGCTGCTGGGGGTCAGGCAGGGTGAAGTTTTCCACCTGACATTGGGCACATTGCAGAAAAAGTGCCAAGGAACGAGACAACCTACCCCAAACCTCACTGTCTGACAGGCAGAGCTGTGTCAGGGTCACCCGGGGCAGCTCGGTGAAGGGGACATGGTGGCCCAGCACTGTGTGAGCTGCTGGGGTGTCCCTGCTCTGCGCTGGTCCATAGCACCCGCTGAGCACCCAGGGACCCTCCTGCCCCTTCCCAAACAGCTGCTTGCGAGTGCTGTGCAAACCCGGGGCCCGTCTTCCCAGGAACCTGGTTTGAAACAATTTGCTGAAAGACAGATCTCGGTGGTGGCACCACCCGGGGTGCATCCGTGCCATGTCCTGCTGGAGAGGGATGGGGACATGATGCTCCTTCCCAGGGGAGGGCGCAGCTGGTGGGTCCTTGGGGACGGGCTCATAATGACAGTCTCATAATGATGATCTCGTAATGAAGGTCTTGTAATGACGGCTCTCCCTTGTGTCGCCTCTCCAGGTCCCCTGCAATGACACCCGCGTGGCACAGGTCGCCTTCACAGATCGAAAGGTAAATGATGATGGAGAGATAGGTGGAAAACACATTTATAATAAACACAGACATAGCCGGCGCCCTCCTCGCCGCGCTGCGCAGCCCACGTAGCAGGGGTAGGTTTATTAGTCACCGAGCAAGAGCTGCTCAAGTGCCAGTCGCTGGGGGTGAGCGCATGGCTCGATGCCGGCTGCCCCCGAGGACCTGCCCCCAGTGCCTCTGTCCCCCCTGCTCCCCCCAGCCCGGCCTTCGGGCACGGCCCAGGGCCCGAGTCACCGCACCAGCCTGCGATCGCAGCCTCAAAATGAAAGCCGTTTCGGGAGTCGCTGTGAAATCTCCCACCAGTCCTGGACACCTTGCTAAGTAGCATCAACTTAAATCAACTGCCTGGTTCCAATAACTTTTTCCCCCTGGTATTTACCAGCTGTCGGAGCAGGAGCTGCTGTGCCAGGCTGCCATGGCGCTCACCAAAGTCACCAGATGCAAGAAAGATTACGAGCCGTTCATCATCAACTTGCAGAGCCTGCACGGCAAGACGGTAAGCAGGAGCTGCAGCGCCCCAGCTTCCCTGCAGCGGCCGTGCCCCCCGCGCCAGCTTCGCCCAGCACGGGCCCCGCTTCAGTCCCGGCTCCCCAGATGTACCCACCGGACTGATCCAGCCGGTATTTGTTACCGTGCACGGGGCCAGACCTGGGCACTGCAGACCTGCACAGTGCTGCAGGATAATTTGCCCTGTGGGAAGAGGCTGAAAGTCCCTGCCAGCCCCAGCCACCCCTGACCAGTGGCCCTGGGGGTCACGCTGCTGGGCACAGGGGCCGAGTGCTTGTCCTGAGCGGACAAATTCCCAACTTCCTGGGGCAGCAACCTCACAACTCTTAACTGAATTATTTGCTGAACTATTTATATGGGAGACACGGGCAATGGCAACAAACGGGCTGCTCAGGCTGGTAGCCCGGCTACCCGCTGTCTGAGCTGCTACATCCTGCTGTCAGCTCTAACATAGTTACACTTTTCCTTCCCCAGAACTGCTCCCTGAACAATGAAAACGAGATCTACCTGCGCAACTTCTTGCCGGAGCTGGGGAACTTCACCCAGGGGATGTACAGGCGCCTGGCCACGTTGGCTGCACAGTGAGATGGGCACCGCTCCGGCGAGAGCCGCCGCTGCCAGCCCCGAATCCAGGGATCTCACTGCTGGTAGCTCTTTTAAAATAGGTTTTGCAGAGTTTTTTTCGCTCCTCGTTGCATGCACTTCCTCAGCTCTGCCCCAGCCCTCCTAAACCCAATGCAATCCTCACAGCAAGTCCCCGCGGGGGTGCGTTGGGCACCCGGGATCGCTCAGCCGTGATGGGAAACCTCCCCTTCCTGGCAGGCGCCTGGCATCTCCCAAGCTTTCCATCCAAATGCCTTGTGTTAGACATTACTCAACCTCCGCAGAAGTCTCGTCTGGACGAGGCTGCCCTTAGCGTTCCGTCGCAGCCCTGTGGCTCTTCCAGCCGGCACGAGGCGGGATGCAACCCCTTGGGAGGGATGCGACCCCTCGGGAGGGATGGATGCAACCCGTCAGGAAGGATGTGACCCCCAGGAAGGCTGCCGCGAGGGATTGCCCAGCCGGGAGGAGCAGAGCATCACACCTGGACCAGGCAGCCGAGGAGGTTGAGCTTTTAACTCGCTCACCTTCTCCTGCAGCGCCTACCAAAACCAAAACCAAATTATCTGCTTCCTGTTCCTCTTAATGAAGGGAGGCTTCTTCATAATCATCTTCTCCTCCTAAAGAGATCAAAATCTAGGCTGAAATGATGCATTTTTCGCTAACGAGTTACTACAGCAGCTCAGGGGGACGGCTCCCAGCGGGTGCCCGGTAGGAGCAGACCCGGGGAAATGCAGCATCAGAGAGCGAGAGCGGGAGGGGAAACAGCGGCGGGAGGGGGCTGCGTCGCCGCCAGCCAGAACTGTGGTCCTAACCTTTAATGCGTCTTTGATATTGTCGGTGGGCTTTTAAGTTATTAATAGTGAAGACAAGGAGAGTCTGTAGGATAACTTTGGATCTAATGGGTGCTCATTGGCATCATACTTCTAGAGTTTATTTATTATTATATTTTATTTAAATAACTTATTTTTATACTGCGTAATCTAAAGATTCAAGACCAAAAAATCCCAGCTGTTGAAAGCTTTTCTACGCTTGGGGCCCAAAACAAAAAAGAAAAGCCAGTATTCAGAACTGGCGTTTTATTTTTAACTTATATAAGAGTAGTTCTGTGGAATACAGTCATATTTAAGATACTGCTACCTCATTCTTAAGGAACTATTATTGCCTAATTGCCTTTCCACGACAACAAATGAACGTGTACTGATTCATAATTTATTATTCTTCCCTCTATTTAAAATATTTGTATTACAACAGAGTTAATATATTCAAATTACCATGTATTTGGATGTCTTCATTTTAATTTTTTTAATTTTTATTTCAACTTTGCACTGATGTTATAAAAGTGTCTCAGGGCTTAAGCAATAAACTACTGAATAACGAGCTCTTGGTACCAATAGTTTCTGCTGTCGATTCCCCTCTTCCTACCTTCAGTAGTTAATGAAGAGCATGGGGGGGTGCTGCCTCCTTGGTCAGTGGGCACGGGGGAAGGGGGTGGGGAAGGATGGCATTTCTTGGGGCAATATACAGCAAATCTCCCCAGCCTGCCATTGAAAGCAAGTTTTCAAGCAAGCAAAAGGCACCAATGACCCTACCTGGCTTGCGGCACAGGAAAACACAGGAGGAAGGGAAGGGCTGGAGAAGCAGGGATGAAGAGACCGCATTTGGGAAGAGGGTCTTGTGCATGGGGCTGTGATGAAGGGGGTGTGTGTCGGGGTGCAGACCATGGTCTGGGGGGGCAGCAGGGCTGAAACGGGAGCCAGCGGGTGGCAAAGCGGCGCTGCACACAGAGGAATGTATGCTCGGCCGATGGGCAAGGGAAAGGACGGGGTCGGCTCATGGGATGAACACCCGCTTGGGTGTCAGCAGTGCACAGGTAGGAAGTAAATGAGCAACCTGGCTGTTGGAAATCACTATAAATGCAGGAAATCGCTATAAATGCATGCAATGGGGCAGTAACTGCAGCCTTTGGGTTTGCTCTGGATAAACCACAGCATTATTAGCACCAGCACCAGACATGGCAGGCAACAGAAATGCATGAAAACTGCAGCACATCCCTGCCACTGCCAGCCAAAATTTCCCGTGGGCAGCCTGTGATGCCCAGGCAAACCTTGTGGCCCTTTCTCAGTGACTGTCCTGGAATTGCTCTGGTTTGAGCCAAGGAAAGAAGGGGAAAGCCAAGCCGATGGCCATGGCTTTCAGCAGAGCCCTGGGCTCGGTGGCCATAGGGATGCCAGCGCTGGGAGCCCAGGCAGGATCCTCATGTGATGGGAAGATGCTTCAAACCACAGAGCACGAGGAGCAAAATGGCAGTGAAGAAAAATTGAGGACACATTTCTGAATCAAGCACCTTCTTTTGGTAGGGAAAATGGCAGCAGGTTCATCTCCTAAACAATGGCTGGGACGAAAGTGCTACCGGGGCTCTAGGAACGACCCTCCCGCCCCGCACGGGCAGAGATGGGGACCACACCGGGGCCGGAGCCATCCCTCCAGGGAGCGATGGGGCCGTCACTGCTGTCAGCTGCATCCCACTCTCCAGAAAGGCCATGGGAATTTTTTCTTTCATTGGTGACTTTCCCATCACACAGTGATGCAGTTTTCCACCGTGATTCAGCCTGAGTAGCTCAAAGGTTATATTTTTCTGTTAATTTAGCATTTTCTGTTCATCTACTCCAGCTTCAGAGCTTTCCACCATGATCACCAGGGAAACCACTGTGGCTGCAGGATGGCACCACCACCTCCATCCCCTTCTCCAGCATCACTTTTAGACAGGGACCCAACCACCACCACCCATCCCAGACCAGTGGGGTAGCTCCGGGCATCCCGGCAAGGAGACCAGCCCCACGGCCACCATCTGCAGAGGCCACCATGGCAGTGCAGTCCCACAGCCGGAGCGCACTCGCTTATCTGCTCTCCATCGAGCGCGGTGCAGGTAGGAAACGGCGCAGCACTCCGCTGGCAAATCCCTCGCAAAGGTCTTTCTGAGTCAGTGGCACTAACTTCATCTGGGGTATTTCGTAATTAGACAAACAAAATTACTCTCAGTCTGGCTGCTCCTGGATTAATCGAGCACTCGCAAACTCTTATCAAGCATCTGATGGCAAGTTGCTATTTGAGTTAGAAAAATACCTATTAGTTATTACAAAACTCCGAAGTTTCCCAGCTCAGCTAATTTCTCAGTGTGATTTCCTGCGGCAGCGCCGGTCGGCGGTGCCAGCAGAGCCCCTCGCTGAACCCGGCGCGGGGCTGGACGGGCTGGGGCAGCCTCCAGCTCACCGAGACGCCGGGTGCTCAAGCAGAGGCGCAAAACCCCATTTTTCCCATGCGAGCGCCGGCGCTCCCGGCATCAACGCCCCAGGGCCACCAGCTCCCTGTCCCTTGCCCACATCCCCGCAGGGTGCCGTGGGCTGGGTCACGCTGTTTCGGGGGCCCCGTTTGGCCAGGAGGGCCCCCAGCTCTCCGTAAACCCCCCGGCCCCGGGAGGCGGTGATGCTCCACTCCTACCCAGGAGGTTTTTGCCCCCGCAGGCCCCAGGCAGGGCTCTGCCGCGCTTTCTGTTTCTCCCCGGCGCAGGTTAAGATAACCATAGATAGAAAATAGTATGCAGATGAAGGATGCTTTGCATGATTTGGAGATATACAAATGAAACGCAAGATGGAAGAGCTTGCAGGATAGAGAAAAAAAAAAAAGCGAAGTTCTGTTATTTGAGCGCAGTCAGATCCGTGGGCTCCCCGGTTCGGCCACTTTCAACTCACGGTGTAGAGAAAGTCTTGGGATACGGAGAAATGAAGAATCCCCAAATCGGGCAGTTTACATACTTTCTTTTGTACGTGACCTGACTCTTACCACCGTTATCTTACGGTGGAAATTTCCTATGTTGAAACGTAATGCAAGATCAGAAGAAAATCTTGACTTTTACAAAAAAGACCTGTTGTCCTAATTGGATAGGAGCAACTTTGGAAAGTGCAGATAAGGGAAAAATAAGTTTTTCCTGCGGGTTCAGCAATTTTACAGCCATAAATTGAGATGTTTCTTCAAGAAAAGCACACACAGGTATAGATCACCAAAATATCCAGAAACTGCGAGCTGAGGGGGTTCAGTCCAAGCAGGCCATGAGCATCCTGGTCCCGGTCCTGTTCACCTTCCTGGCGCTGTCAGCCTGCCAGGGCCACACGGCCACTCTGCTCCAGACCTCCACCTTTCTGGAGGAGAGCATCCGGCTGCTGAGCGAGCTCCTGGAGACAAAGGTAGGGCTCGTTCCCGCGGCTCTGCCCTTACCCGCCGATGGGAGGGACAGATTGTTTTCCTGGGCTTGGCGAAAGCGATGCTGAGTGAAAGAAAGCGTGCAGCGCCGCGGCAGAGCGCACGGTGCACGGCGCTCCCAGGGGGGCTGAGAGCGTTTGGGCGGACGGACGGGTGTGTGTCTGCGTGTGCACGTGTCAGGATGGATCCGCGTTCGCAGTTTCTGATCGCTCCTCTCCTTTGTGTCTTGATAAAGGTTTCCTGTGATAAGATGAACGTGACAAATATTTTTGCAGGCGATGAGGTAAGAGAGAAAAAAACCCTAACTTGACCTTGTTTGAAAACAATCCTACAGCCAGGATGGGTACTGGGAGAGGATGTGGGGGCCGGAGGAGAGCACGGGGCAGCCCACAGGCAGGCGTGAAGTCCTGGGAGTCCTGGTGCGGCACTGCACGGGAGCAAGGAGCCCATCGCAAGCCCCGAGCAGTGATGCTGGGCTGCCAGGCTGGTCCTCGCCACTCCCGCCGCCCAGCACGGGTGCCCTCACCTTCCCGCGCCCATCTCCACCTCCAGCCAAAGCAGCATCGGCTGCTCCTGGCCACCCCGGTGGCGAGGGGGCGGCCAGAGGGGCATGCAGGAATGGGCAGCATGCATTTGAGCAGCATAGAGGGTTTTTCAAGCTTTTCAGAAAGGAAGAGAGGAACTTCTTCCTTTGCCTTGGAGCGGTGTGTCACCATCTCAGACACCCACACGTGCCTATCGCGCAGCATCTCGAGCTCTGGTTAGACACACTATCCCTCTTTAGCCCCTTATCTGGGGGAAGGCTCTTGAGTTAGCAGAAGATTTAATAGCAGATAATAAAGCCTATTTCTGCTCTGAAAATTGCTGCCTAAGCCAAGCTCCCCGGCACCGGAGTTCCTGTTTTCACAGAAAGCCGATGTCCTCACCTCGCGCTGCAGGGGCGGGTAGCAGCCGAGGGGCACAGCAGCCTCCCTGGGGGGGGCTGAGCACCCCTCGGAGGGGGGTCCCCGCACCCCTCCTGCCGTGGGGACCGGCCCTGGGAATGAGAAGAGACGCCCAGGATACCGCACGCTCCAACGTCCACAGACCCGGCTGTGCTCATGGGGACGGGCCGGTGGCTCACTTGACGGAGTCGTACGGATGAAAGCTGAGGAGACCTGGGCAAGCAGAGCTCTCAGCGAGCTGCAGCGAGGCGCCATCAGGAACATCCCCCAGGGAAGACAGTTGGATGATTTTCTTATTACTGCCAGCACTTCACTCATCAGCTCCTCACCTTCCACGCGTCGCTGCTGCAGGGCATTATCTACTCAAAGCACCTGATGGAGGCAACCTCTTCCCAGGGGCTTCTGTTATCCCCATAGAGCCTCTGCCCACCCAAACCAGCTTCATTCCCCTGGGACCCCACAGGGTACAAGGTCCCACGTCCGTGCCTGCGCCGGGAGCACGATGCTCTAAGCACGTGGGTGCTCACTGCTGTGCCAAACTCTGCCACGACGTCTTGCCAGTGGCTGACGGTACCCTCCTCGCCGGGGACAGGAATGGACCCCTGTGCGCACACACGTGGCTGGGAAGCTTGGGGGAGGCTTTGCCACCTCGAGTGGTACTTTGCACCTGCTGTTTAGAACAGGAATGTATTATTTGTGCTGCTTTAATCTGTTGCTAATGAAGCCGTGCCTGTACAAAAGGGTTTCTGAAAAAGCCACATGTACATTTTTCCAGAAAGGCGACGATATGGAGATTTTATGCAAAGCCACCACAGTCACTTGGGAGGGCCGGCGCTGCCACAGACACCTGGAGGGCGTTTATCTCAACCTGCTCAGTCTGGTCCGAAGGAAAAGCGCAGTCCACAAGGTAAGACAAGGCTCTCCCCTCGCCACCCTCGCCCCCTGCGGCACTGCGGCCGTACAGCCCTCAGCCTTCAAGCTTTCGGCATGTCCAGCTTCTCCCTCGGTCACCGTCTTTGCTTTCACCCAGTCCTCTCCTGCACCACCAGCAGCAGCCAAGACCAGGCTGCAGAACCAGATCCCTCCCCCAGCAAGCATCCTAACAGCCATTTTTGCCCATTACAGGCCCCCTGTCCCGTGGCAGCAGGCAACACTACTTCACTGAATCATTTCCTAGGGGAATTACGCAAAGTCCTGCAACGATTAGTAAAATACCAGCGTTTGAAGTGAAAAAAACCCAACCAAACACACAACTTGTTTTTAAACTATCATGACACTGTATTTTTCAAAGATTATTTATAATAATTCTTTAAATAAATGTATTTTTGGACTAAATTTGCTGGTGTTGCATAACACGTTTCTTGGCATGAAACTGGTGAGCACAGGAGCACATTTGAGAGCTTGAAGGTGCCGGCTGGAGCGTGGGGCACCGGGCTGGAGGACATGGCCAGCAGCACCCATGCACCAAGAAGCCCCCGGCTCTGGGGAGACCCGCTCAGCCCTCTCCCACCCCCCCCAGCCAAAATGCCCAAGGGTCCAAGAGGAGGCCACAGCTGGGACACAGCACCACAGCCAGGCCAGAAGCAATGGGGACCAGGCTGATGGCAACAGAGGGAGACTGCAGGGCAGGGAAGAAAGATGGGCATTTTCTATGCACATTGTTGGAAAGGGACAAGTTTGTGACCGGGTTGGAAATCAGGGCGCAGAGGGGCAGTGCTGACTCCAGAGAGCTGAGCAGTGACAGGTTCCTAGGTAGAACTGGGGCTTTAGAAATAACGAGGTTTAGAACAATGAAGTCAGAAGTCACTTCTGTTACTTTGCCATCTAAGTTGCAACAAATACATGAGGCTACAGTGAACAGAGACCACTGGCACGAGGGTGGTTCTGGCAAGAGCTGCCAAAACAAAGAATTTGTGCTGCTAGGGGGTTAAGGCTTGCACTGACACAAGGCAAGTAGGTCCAAGCAGAGGAAAAAGTCTAAGACAAGCCAGATTGGAGAAGATGGGCGGGCCACAAACAGGCTGCTCTGTGAGCCATGAACTCAGAAATGTGTGCTAGAGCTGAAAAGGGAGATACCAAGTCCTTAGCTACGCAGGTCCTTAGCTCTCCCCTCGCTTTATAGTCTATTTATAGCCTATATTTATATTATAACCATATTTTTATATATATGCCATTTATATATGGCACAGCCCTTTGTGGCCCAGGAATAAAGAGGCTCCAGCAGAAACAGCAGCGAAAGGAATAGAAACAGGGAGCAAAACTGCACTGTTGAAGAGACGACTCCAGCTCACAGCAGTCCCGGGTGGTGGTTAGTCTCTCTAGCAGCAGGGGACTGCAGTCTTGCAGGTATTTAGGTGTCTACCATTTTGCAACTTACTTTGGCACAGCGTGGGAGAGCGCTTTGGAAAGTCCCAGGACTGTGCAGGGTTTGGTTCATGCATCAACTGAGTCACAGTACTCAGGGGAGCCGCAAATTTAGCAGACCACAAAAAAAACCTGTTACCTGCTGTATGAGCAGGCTGAAATGTCTTCCAGAGGAAGAAATGCACTGCAGCCCGATACAGTTTATGCAGCAAAGGGAGCTGCTTTTCCAATTAATGCAGGTGAATTCACACCGTCTGCACAAATACGGGGTGTGACAGGCTTGCCACATAGCACAAGGCCACTCAGAGCCAGAGCAGGGTGAAAGGCCATCTCCCCATCAGCTGTACCACCTACACAGTGCACATATGCAAGAAGAGGCAGAACACAGGCAGCACCAACTACTTCAGTGGACAAGAATCACAGAATGGTGGGGTTGGAAGGGACCTCTGGTGATCATCTAAGTCCAACCCCCCTGCCAGAGCAGGGTCACCCAGAGCAGGTTGCACAGGATGGCATTCAGGTGAGTTTGGAATATCTCCAGAGAAGGAGACTCCACAGCTTCTCTGGGCAGCCTGTTCCAGTGCTCTGCCACCCTCAAAGTAAAGAATATTTTCCTCACGTTGAGATGGAATTTCCTGCTGCTCTCCCAGTGCTCTGGCTCAGCTGGGCTCTCCTCTTCCCCAAGGGCAGTTTGGGACAACCCCATCAGAGGACAGGCTTGAACAAGGGGCTCACCAGGCTCCTTGGGACACATCTCATGATCTGCATACTGGCCTCATCCTACTGATCTTCTCCAGAGTTCTACAGTGTCCTCTTCTGCCCCATCCAGCTCTTCCACAGGAGCTTGTTGCCCACTGCCCTGGGGCTTGGCAATGGGGGTCCCCGTGCACCCCAAACTCACTTCTCTAACTTCTCCAGTAATGGCTGTGTATCACAGAGCTACACAGACTATTTTAGCTACCCTTCCTGACATACCTTCTGACTCAACTGAGTTAGAAAGATGCTGTATGTATAAAGTTATTTGAAAAACATGCACAGAGGTGGAACTAGGAATCAAGAATTTTATTTTATGGTATGAACATGCTCCAGGGACACAATACTGATATATACAGCGTAATGAATAAATTTTAAACATAAAACAAAGGATAATCAGAAATAAACAGAGTTAGAAAACCAATAAATAGGAAGACAAATTATATAAACAGACCAGCAGTTTTTCCTGTATACAGGACTGGCTAAGCAGAACTGTTGAGAAAGGTGAAAACCGGATGCGTGCAGACAGTGTAAGTCAGTGAAAGGCACTAAGGACCATTTTCCCCTCCTCTTAAAGAAAGGATCAGGAACAAGTTAAATATGAAATAATTCATTTACACAACATTAAACAACATAAAACATCAAAAACCTCAATGTTAAGGTCAATGTTCTGGAACGGTGGGAATCTTCTGGTAGCAAGACGCAAAGATGAGCACACGGTATATATATCATGGTAGTATGATTTTTGATAAATACTATAGAGCACGTACTGACCTGGGATGAGAATGGCTGTATTAAGCTCTTAAACCCACACAAACCAAACCACTTCCTCATTAAAACATGTTATGGACCCACTAGACATTCACAGATTGTCCAGGGCTACAGAGAGGGCCCATACGGTAAACCTGCAAGCCAGACTCCCTGTTTTATGAGAAAGTTCCCAGAACTTCAACAAAACACACCAGTTAAAAGGTAAGCCAAGCTGACAGAACATCACAACCATGATAGTGTTCTACTTAAGTCCTCTTGTATGAGTAGATAATCTGTTCTCCAAGCCCCTGTAATAGGAGATTACAACCAGTTTCTCCAATCTGCCAATTACAAAGACATGCAAGTAATTAATTATTAAGTGTTTTCTCTGCCCCAAGACTCAGTTAAATACTTAGAGTATTATTGTTTTCAGCAGCAGGACTGTAACATTAATTTGTAAAGCATATGCCTGTATAGTTAAGTTTTAAATATTTTAAATGCAGTGCCATGGTTCACAGTAGTATCTTTAAGCCACTGATGTCTGTCAGGTAAAAGAATTTTCAATGGTCTTTTTGAAAGCACGGTTCAGGAGAAACTCCCTTAAAAAGAGATCACTCTACCAATCTTAGCACAAGACGTAACACAAAGGGAAATACAACAGTTCTGAGAACTAGTACAGGCCAAAATTCTGCATCTATCTGCTTGGACTGAGAACTGACAAAAGGCCTAAGACAAAACAGCATTTAAGCCATTTTCGGTCTGTCTTGTTTGATGAGAAGCATGTAACATGAGATAACCCAACTCTTTCCAAGCACATTCAAAGTAAGATCAGCTCTTCAAGGGCAAAACCAACTACATCTTAGATCAGACAAAATTCGGAACATTTGCCTCTTTAAACGCTAGGCTAGAGAAAACAAATGCCAGTGTTTGTATTTGTATCCTGTATGAACTTAGGTGAAAGCCAGATCTTGTATGAACTTAGGTGACACTCCCTCCCCCCCCCCAAAACAGAGGGCAGTATCTTCTTCTCCTAGGTCATGATTCTGAAAAAACGCATTTTAAAAAAAAAAAAAGAGAAAAGCTTACAACTCATTTAGAATAGCACTGAATATATCTCCAGACAAAATAATGGCCTTGCAGGACCAGTTTTAACTATTACAGATCCTGTTACAGACCTGTTACAGAGTCACAAGGTACATCCAGTTTAGCATCACAACAGTAAGAAAGGGATATCAACTTTTAACTACTCTAAGTACTTCACAAGAACATTCTGGTAATTGCAAACGTGGCTACTAGCAAGAACTCAGGAGACCTAAGTTGCTGTCTTGTTCCTTCTGTCATGCTTAAGGACTCAATTTCTCCTATTAGTAACCACAGCTTTTTAAACCTCTAGGTAACACTAAGATTACATGAAGTTACAGCTAATTACCACCACCCTGGCATGGGAACTGTTACAATGCCTGAAGCTGATGTGCTCCAGCATGAGTTACAAAGCACAGACAAACTGAACAAGATGCATTTTCTCTGCAACACAAAAGCAACGTATTAAAGTGATATGTGTCTATTAGCAGCATAAATACCAAAGAAAAAGAGCAGCCACGACAAATCAATGGTTATTATCAGAGACCAGAATTTTTTTCCCCTCTCATCAGAGCATAGCCAGAAACTGGAGGTGATACATTCTACACAGGAACACAAACAGCATCAGTTATTTCAGGGAATGTTACCATTCTGGGAAAATCAGGCAATTCATGCCTGTTTTAATATAGGAGAGTCAAATCCACACTCAGTTTAGAGCACTGGTCCAGTGCCCTTGTAGCCAGGGATGACAAAATGGAACCATAACACTCTCAGTCCCAAGACTGAAGCCAAGTCCTAATATTACAGCATTCCCTTTAAATAATCTCTGCTGTTCAGATTACAAAACAATTCACATACATTTAAAAAAATTCCAGCTCAGAAGCATAAAAAGCATCTGAAGCAATGCTGCAACACAGCCTTAAAAGGAGGGGGGGAAGCTCTCTTTTACCTTTGCATCAAAGGCCTCATTCTCCACAGTGCCAGATCACACGCGTATAAAAATAAAAGCACTACTTAGACACACTTGTTTTCTGTTGCACTAAAACAGAGCATGGTCCCTTCCCAGAAGACTCAGACTTCTGTAGTTCATGTTTCCACTACCCAACTACTTTCTTTATACAGCAAGACAGCAAATGAATAGAAAAGGACTGTGTATTTGATACACAACATGGTCAGGTTAATAGCCACAGTGAAGAATATTTAAATAAAAAAGGGTTTGATGCTCTTAATTCAAAGGTTTGCAGCAACCACATTCAAACACAGATCAGTGCAACAGAGGACAATAGCAAAAGCTGCCAGTTATGTGCAAAGCAGGGCATAAATCAGATTTACCAGCCTTAAACTGTAGGATTTCATCAACCATTTTGAGCTAACATGTCTAGCACTTAAACACACATCTAGAACCCTTATTTTCTATACATTTCAACAAGGATTGCCAACAATAGTTTCCCTGCACAACACATTTAACACATGGAACTTCACAACCATCTTACATACCAGTTTAATATTATGTTAATATAACATACAATATATGGGCAACTAAGGAAATATACATATTTTTTTTTTTAAATAAAGCTCCATACCAGCAAGGCATGGATTTTACAGCCATGTCAAACTGTGCCATCTCTTCAAGTCCAAATTCTGGCCAAATCTTATACACTCACTGATTTTTACGGCAATTCTGAACAGGTCACACCTACTGCAGCAGAGAGTCTATGACGGCTCCTGGCTTTGCTGAACGTTTTCTGTTTGGAGAGTAGAAAGGAAAGGGAAAAATAACACCATATACACATCATTATGCTGTCTAGGAAAGACAGGGACCAGCCACATTTCAAGTCAAAACTACACAGTGTTAATCTTCCACAAGCATTTGTCAAAACCAACCAACCAAAAATAACCAAGAAAACTCAGGCTGAAATCTCCCCCAACAACATGTTACTTTCCAGTAATAACAGTAGATGCACTGTCAGTGCGTCAGATGTTAAACTGAACCACAGAACACAGCAAAATAAAGCAAGAAGCCAGAAGAGGGGAATGCAGCAGGAGGGCATCAGAAAAATCCCCAGACAAGTCTTTCTGGACAAGATTTTACTGTAGTAAAGAGATTTCAGCTTGGTTCCCTCACACTTGGCACTGATAAGCTTCATACCGCACAAATTTTAGCATTTTGTCTTCTCATTAAGCAAGTGTTTGAAGACTTACGCTAAGCTTGCATGCACAAACTTACGCCTTCCCCTGGGTAAATCCCCCATTACTATAGATACTCCAAAGTTCTTCACCTTCTACCCGTCTTGGGCCTGGATCTTCCTTTTGAAGTCCTCGGCCTCTCCAGCTTCATCAGAGATTGCCTCAAGCTTTCTTCAGTGTAAGCTAAGTAAACATGGGAAAGGTCCACTTCAAAGGGCTAAAAAAAAAAAGACACCCCAAAAAACCCCCCACAAAACAAAAACATCAGAATCATTTTATACACTGCTCAATGGTGCTTTTGTAACACTAGAAAGACTGATCTCTTCAAAAGAAAACAAAATTGAAATTGGACAGTTTCCCCATAAATATGCAGTGGTAGTCACAGGCAGTAGAACTTAGACCTATACAGTTCAATATATACTTATAAAGAGTCACTCACGTCTTTTTCTTTTTTATCCAGGACAGGTGTCTGTTTCCTCATATTGTTTCCTGTATATGCAACACATTTCTTAAAGAAAGAGAGCTCTGTTAGTAAAGTCTACTGTGCACAGTAAAACTAACTACAGCTTTATCAATTTACTTCTGGGCTCAACTGAACTCCTCAGAAGCTCATGCTAATATTAGCTTGTTCATGAGCCAGTCGGCTAGCTTACCAGCTGCCATTCTCCAATATCTTCGTTCCAGTGAACGTAGTTTTCAATCATTTCCTAGATATAAATTAGAACAGTAATTGTTACAGACTTGCACAATCTACCCTCCAGATGCATTTTCCAGAACATACATCCCTAAAGGCCCGGACAAGCAGCTTAAGAACAGTCTTGACCATTCCAAGTTGTTTTTATCAGGACAGGCACATCATGTTCAGAAACCTCTATTTACACTCTGAAGACTACAGAAGAGAAAAATACCACTCCCAAATTGTATGCATTGGAGTTCCCACCAAAACATGGGTTTCCCATTATGCCAATGCCATCAGGATAGCAATAAACATACATTGTAATATGGAAAAAGTAAAAGATTAAGGGAAATAGCTTTTATATTTTCTATTAAATAGTGTGCATCATATTTAGGCTTCTCATTTATTTTCTGGATATTAGGATCACAAAGCAAACAAGTCATGAAGAGTTTCAAGTTCAGTCTTACTACTTTGTATTAGTATCAGACAAGCACAACTTCAAGCACAGTGGAGAAGAAGAGGTTTTGAACAGACCCAGAGCATGGGCACACAGTGAATATAGCAGGTAAATACATAGTGAATGTGATTTTAATTTTTTTAAACCATTAGGAAAACATGCTGCAAGAGAACTGAGATTAGTATATCCCTTTGCTTACAACCCCCGGCACATTATACACCGCTTCCCTAAAACAGATTCCATAAGGATGGAATTGTAGCCAAAGTTATCAGAACCCCTAAGAAATACAACAAAGTCATTCCGCATTCATTATTCACATCATTGTGCTCAATACTTCCTGAAGGGAAAAGAAGCCAACTCATTCCATTTGTTGGACAGAAATAAAGCTAGAGGGCTCAGCATGCCACGCCTAGCACAATCCTATATCACAGCCTTAGGTTGTACTTACCTGGTAGTCCTGAGGAATGAAGTTGTCTATGATAAGCATCTGAAGGCGAAGTTCCCTGCTCAGCTGCCGAATATTCTCTAGTAATCCTTCAATCTCTCTCTGATGCTCCTGTTGCAGATCTGCCATCTGAAGACAAACGAGACATTTGAGAGGCATCAGAGATAGCTTAAGACATGGTAACAGCCTAAAAAAGAACAGTCTTCTGCCTATACGAGGTTTTTGGGAAACTAAAGCAAACTCTGGTTATAAGTACTAGAATATTTATCTCTGAAGAAAAAACCCTCTGAAATGTTCCAGCTCAAGAGATGGCTGACAATAGCATTAAGTTCTCAGTTTCATAAAAACAAAACTGGCCTTCTGCCAAACCAAACTCTGCACCAGCTAAGAGCAGATGAAGAGTGTACAGACAAGTTATATCTCTGGCAAGATTTCAAGGAAAATCTCTGATTCCAAAGACAAAATGCACTTTTCATGAAGCAGGAACTCTGGATACCAGCCAAAGGACACAATGATCCAGCGTGACTGAGGAAGAGACGAGGGCAACAGGCAGAAATAACAGACAGCTAAGAGCAGAACAGCATTCGGGCTGCTGCAAAGCAGGAGGTTAGGCTGCCAGTAAACAACGTTTATTTTGTTTCAGAAATAACCAGTGTTTTTCCTTCAAGTTCTGGATAACTTAGGGTCTTGCACATCTTTCCCCCTCTCAGCCTGGCTTGAGGAAAACCTCTACAACATGCCCCTGTGAAGCTCTGACACCAGACTTAATTAGATATTTTTGAATTACCTGAGCCAAACGGACAGCACAGAAAGACATTTCTAAACATATGGCACTTTTTCCAGTGTTACAAAGCTGATTGCTTACCCTTCCCAGCTACAATCTCTCCCGTAATCACAGACTGAGGACTTCAGACACTAACCTCAGATTTTGCAGCCATAAGCATGGTCCAAACTTTCTTCAGCTTTTTGGTTTTCCCCTGTGCTTCTTCCTGGAGGCTGGTGTACTTCTCCTCAATGTCCAAGCGTTCTTGCTGTGTGCAACATTTAGCAGACACCCACACATTAACACAATCAAAGAAACTATCTGCAACAGTATGAACAAGAGGAGAAACTACTTGAACAGAACAAAGCATTTGCCAAGGGCACGGAGACCTGGCTTAGCCAGGCTGGCTCAGATCCACAGTGATCGCACTGCCAACACACGGCCTCCAAAGTGGTTAGTTTCTGCTCTGCTTTCAGAGTAGAGCCACATTTCATCCACGTGAGCAATGCCAAGGCACACAACATGGTGTGTTCTGCCATTGCTATTGTCAGACAGCTACAGCGTATAACCCCACCTCCTTCTCCTCAAGCTCCTTGCGAAGCTGTTCTGCTCTCTTCCTTCGTTCTTCCAGTTCCATATTTGATTCTTCTAGAAGCTTCTCTTGCTCCTCTGCTTTTGCCAGCAAGTCAACTCCCCCCACTATCACCTTCTTCTCCAATGCAGACAGTTTCTCCAACAGGGACTGGTGCTCTTGTCTAGAGAGACAGGTAAGTGTAAAACTTTCTATCCTGCAGTGCTCGCAAGGCAGCAGGTCCAGCTTAGTTTTACAGCCCAGACAGCATTCACAGGGCTGGAAAAACTTGTCTTGCTGCCAGGGGTTTAAGTGGGGGTGAGGCAGTGCAAGTGAATGCAGGGAGTTCCCCACGCTCCAGCTCCCATCGCTTTCTTACAAGCAAAACCAGGTCAGCAGAGAAGTCTCTCCTGCTGCAAGTCCCCCCTGTGAGGGGCTGCAAGGCACCAGTGATGCTACCAGGCTACCCAAGGTACCCCACCTCCCCAAGGGCCCTGACAGCACAGTGATGCCCAGAGGCAGCTGCAGAAATGGAAGTGAGTGAACACAGATCAAGGCAGGGCAGCCGAGATGCAAACCAGGAATGCCGGCTGCTGTTGGAGCAGCCTCTGACAGCAGGACTGTCCTATCTGCATGGGCCAGTGCAATCTCAGCAGCTTCTCAGCTCCCTACACCCAAAACAACGTGCTCATGACAGTGTGCTGCAGGAAACCTGGCTTGCTGCACAGCTATTGCCCCCGACCAAGCAGTACAACAGTATTGCTGCTCTTCACAGGTCTCCAGGGTTTGGAGGATTCATTTATGTTTCTAGGCTATCTTGTACAACTGGATAAAGTTAAGAGAAGAAAGAAGTGGCAAAAGGATAAAGTTCGTCTTTTCCATCTGCTCTAAACTCTGAATGCAGAGTAAGCTCCTCTTTCACTTTGATAATAGCAAGAGCTGATGTTCAGTTTATACAAAGTTTGACAGGCACCTCACACCATGCACCTCCAGATATCCATAAATGAGTTGTAGATTAAGGAAGGAAGAACCCACACAACCACACGAACTGCTTGGAGCAGGGTACTCACTGAGCTTTAAGCAAGTCTTTTTCTCTCTTCTCCAGTTCAGCTCTGGCTTTATTTCTTTCTTCTTCTTCCATATCAAGCTTAGTTTCAAGAGCTTTTCTCTCCTCTTCAATCTTTGCTTGCATCTCTACCATCTTATCAGGTGAAACTTTCTTTTTGCCTTTGGAAGAGAGAGGGTAAACAAAACTGTTCACAGAAAAGCGAGACAGCCTCTGTATCACAGCATTTTTTCCAAGTTCAGATTCAATACTTGCATTTAACAAAAATGAATTTAATTAGATGTCAGCTCCAAGCTGGGCACAACTCAGTCTTTCAAATCCCATTTTAACATTGGCCAGTTGTCACCAGTTCCTACTGAGGAGGAACGCTATGTAACTAACACTATAACATAATGCTCCCAAAATAGAAAACATACAAGAACACTTGTAGAAGGAACACTGCCTAAAGAGAAGTCCGAGCTGGAAACTCAGATGTTCTGACTATGCAGATTAGGCCAAATGAAGGAAAACTGCCTTGACCTACAGCAACAAGAGCTAAAGTACCAGGAGTTACATACTCAAATTTCAGATTAGCATCCCCACCACACCCCTCATTCATTGCCCTCCTTATGGGCTTACCTATTGCAAAGTAAGCAAATAGCTATCTTAAGAACACACTACTATGAAAATACAGAGACTAGGGAAATTCAGAACAGCCCTATGGAAAACAAGCAATTAAGAGAACTTTTTGATGGTATTCGACCTATGTAACAGTGACTACCCGTAGATTTGAAAGTGCTGAGGTTTGCTGTGACTTATCAACTGTGTCTTCACAACATAACTACTACAGCAAGCCAGCCACATTTCATTGAGGGTTACAAAGGAAGCAGCCAGAGCAACTCATTGAACTTATCAGCCTGAAGACTTGGTCCCAAACACCTGTGATTTTGAAACAAAGCATGAGGCTGCTTCTCTTGGAAGTCACTCTGCAAGTCTTGAGTCAACTTTCATTGTAATCTCAAGAGTGGAGTGAGCCCAGCCTACGTTCATTTCCTCAAATCCACAAGTCTCCCTTTATTTGCTCTTCTCCAGACAAAAAAAATCCATAGAATCCAGATGCCTAGAAACTAACAGAACCATTAACTGTCAAGGGACTGTTTCACAGTGACATAATGCATATGGTCAGAGCATACTCAAGGAAGTAGTTCAGTAAAAGGCTTCCCTTTCCTCCAGTCTTTATGGCATTCTGCTTCATTTATACACATATATGACCTCTAGCAGAAAACCAAAATGCACTGTATTTGAAGACATGCATGCACACATGTGCATATCTGTATACATGTTTGTTCATGCACATAAGAGAATTAGTTTTGTGGCAAGGTAAGGACTTCAACACTACAGCAAACAATGTCTTAGTTTCTGTCTGCTAAACTTTGGAATCAGAAAATAAACACTTATTTCTGGATTTGTGGTGGAAAAATATCTCTAATTAGCCTGAGCAAGCTTTCTGAAAGCTGTACAGAGTTCATCATATAAAAAGAGATAACCCAGATAAAGGGTTCTTACTGTTAGTACACAGCCCTATATATTCTCAGTTTCAGAGAAAAAGGTAAACTAAAACAAGTTGTAAGACCCTTTCACAAGCTCTGCAATTGTATTATAAAGAGGTGGAAATCAATTACACCAACCTGCTTGATCTTGCAATAAGAGGAAGTAGAAAGCAAATCGCAGAGGCAGCATATGCATAAACGGAGGAAAGAAAATGTATTACTGCTTTGATCATTTTGGACAAAGATCATCAGCATCAGAACAAACATTCATTTTATATGCATGTTTCTAGAGTAGAAAACACAGAATAATAATCACTAAAAAAATTCCATTAGAGCAAATATTAATGCATCTTGATTTTATGCTAAAGCAGAGAAAGTTTCTGTACTTCAGAGTGCTTTGCATAACCAGGATAACCTTCAGCTCACTCTTGAATTCTTCTGCCCATTCAATGCAATGCAGAATCTAAACATAACATTATGAGCCTGCCGCAAAGATCATGCCCTAAGAAACAATTGAAGAGTGTAGATCTCTTCTTGAATGAGAGACTTAATGCTTCCCCCCCCGCAAGATAGCCAATTCTGTCATACTACCTGTAAAATATTAGCATACAGAAGACTTGTTCTAAGTTTTAACCAAGTTTTCAAGCCAATTCTTTACAAGATACATGACAGTTGCACACAGGGAGTCTCAAGACAAGATTTTTCCATTTAATTACACAGGATATTAGTAGGTTAATTTGCAGTAACTGATGCTTCCATAGAGGTATATAGCCAGTTTTGGTTATTCAAGCAAGAGCAGCAAAAAAGACAGACAGGAAAGGGATAATGAAAGACACCACATGCAAAAGGGTCACACCTGAGGACAGTTAATATCCCAAACCACATACAGCCACACTTATCCTAATCTCCAAAAGCCCAGTGCAACTTTCATAACAGAGCTGTCTCCAAACTTGCAGGAGATGGACTCACCCACCCACTGCCACATCAGCAGTTTGCTATTAACTGTCCTCATCCAAATAAAATACTCAGATTTCAAGCAAGCTTTGAAAGAACAAGTTTGAAGCAAGCAGATTCCAAGCCTACCATCATATGACCCACCAAAGGTCTCCCTCAGGTTGTGATCCTTCTTAACCTGCTACCACACTTTCCCTGAGCTGGTGCTTTCCACTAACATAACTAGTATAAGTGGGATTGAACTATACAGCAATACTTTACAGGCTCCCTCCTCACAGGAAGGAGAGTGGATTGCATCTACACAGGATAACCACAACAGTGGGTGAAGTCCCTACAAGACAAGTCCTGAGATGCGATTTATTTCTTCAGTCATCACTAACTGACTGCAGGGTTTTTACAGGCACAGACCCCTCTCTCAGACCAGGAACAGACCAGACTTTCCTCACTGCTGCACCAAAATCTAGATCCCTTATTCCTCTGAACTAAGTCCCACAGTGATCAAGAACTTAATGTCATGAGGCAGTTAAACCCCAACCACCACCAAGGTTAATTTTTTTTTTTTAATATATCTGCCGAAATAAAGCAAATCAACCAAGCATTACCACGTTTTCTTTGCAAGTATAAACTTTGTGTTGTTTGATTGTTGATTGCTCCATTCATTTTCTCCAAAACTAATTTTGAGAAGGCAGAGTCCAATACAACATAGCACACCCGTGTCTAACCCTGTTCACCTGTCTAACTGTCCTTTTTATGAACTTATATTACAGCAACTCCCATAAAAAACTTTGCTCAGACCTTTTCCTGATATTTTAGAGGGAGCATTTAACATAGAAGTTGCAAACTGTTTGTTTTTTTAACCTATTACTTCTCAATTGTCTCTCACATATCTGGCTAACAATGTGCACATTGAACAACTGTTTCAAGCATGGAAGCAGCAAAGGAAAGGCATGCTTTAGCAGAGTTAAAAGTTCAGGTTTATCTTTCCAACAGGCATAGCAGGGAAGAGTGCAGCATTGCCAAATGGAGTGTGCAGATTATGGGAAGGCCAAAGCTTAAAGGACTTAAGAGCTCCCACTCACTAGTGAAGGACTTATCCAGAGGTTTCTCTATGACAGAGCATGTGGAGTCTGAACTACTGCTGCTGCTACTGCCTGGAAAACAGAAATCCGTCCCACAGAAAAACCCAGACAGGAAGAAACATGCAGATGGGAAGTTAGTTCTAAAGGAAAGAAACCCAGAAGTGCCAGCAACCTAGTTCAAAAAGGCACAAGTTCCCATTAGGAAGCATTTGCTAGGATCCCTCCCAGAATCAGCTTGCAAAGCCACCATTTCCCAGCACAAAATAGCATGCTCAGACACTTCAGTTAAAACCCATCTTAACTAGGCTACAGCTTAAAACAACATGCCAAGGCAGCTTCCGTTTCAAGCAAGAGCACAGAAAACTAGGTCATAGTGGAGAAGGCTGTGGATATCTGCAGTAGCAGTGACCAGGAGTCCTTTCCAGTCTTAGGTACATGGCAATACACACTTTTGCCCCTGGAAGGCAGAATCAGCTTACACAGGGACAGTTACTGTGCATACTCCTGCTCAGCAGCACCCTTACTTAGGGAACTTAACTAGAGTAGCTTGTTTGGAAAGTTAAGTAAGTCACAGTTATTAGCCTTCTACTCCTCTCAAGCAGCATTTTGAAGGTGGTCTCCTCTCGGGAGGAGATTTGGGCAGGACTCAGTTCTTGATGGAGACAGTGGTCAATCTTTTTGCTTCTAGAAATTACCAAAAGGTGAAAAATTAAGTAAAAGTTGGTACAACTATCACCAAAGGCACGACAAAGGTCATTTAAGACTCTACTTGGACATATAACGAAATGAAGAGAGTGCATCTAAGGCAAGAATGCTTTAACAGGCATTTTTCAACAAATATGGGTGCTTCAGGACAGGAAGGCAGTTTGAATGTCAAAATTAGCTTACTAGCGAAGCTGGAAGTCGAGGTGTAGCACTGGCCTTGACTTCTCTACTCCCCATGAAGAAATATCAGAGAAGTTCTAGGGGCATAGCAAGCTCCTTGGAAGCTGCAGCGTCCCCTGGCACACAGTAACCTGTAGTTCTAGATTCAGCAACACCCCCTGGCGTTTAGATGTTATGCAGCAGCTTATCACTAGTATAGGACAAAGCAAACTTCACCATGGGATCTCCACAGTGCTCCCAAACAAGGACATGCAGCTCCCATTCAGCTTTTCAGCTTCCACAAACACACCCAGAGGTCAAGTTTTTCCTCTAACAACATAGAATAGGATACCAGAAGAGTCAATTACTGAACATTCATAAGACAGATGAATCCTTTGCCTAAACCACAGCCAAAATTCCCCTCCAACCATTCCCATGGTTATAAAAACCACATCTGCCTACCACTGATCTTTGGTGCCTTCTTCCTCCCACCTCTGTGAGCAGGGGAAGTTCCACAACACCAGTCACAAGCCATACACAGCCACCTTGCGGCAACCAGGGAGCCACCACAAAAGAGGATGTTACCACAAGCAACAGCTACCCAAGTGGAAGCAGATGGTACACACAGGTTCAGAGCTGTCCATCTACGGAGACGGCACCAAATGGCTTCGTTTCTAGGAGAGGCATGATAATTGCAGCGGCAGTAGGGCAGCTCTATACCTCCAATTTTTCTCCACCTGGCTCTGGCTACAGTTTCTGACACCAGCTCTTAGATAAGAGCAGATTGCTGGCACTGATGGGAGTCTCTACTGCCTTACCCCGCCGCTTCTTCCGCTTCTCTCCGTCCTCTCCAATCTCCCCATCGTCATCTTCATCCTCTTCTTCAGAATCACTGGTCTCGGAACCAGATATCTCTTCCCCTAGAACAGAATAGTGTGCTTTTTGATATGCTTTCCTTCACCTCATATCAGCTTGTTACTGTGACAGCAACATTCATCCAAACCCAGCAGTGTCCAACAGCAGCTTATGAGCACCTGCAGAAGTCATTAACTGTTGACCAGACAGACAGCTTGCCACGGCTCAGGAAATTTAAGGAAATCAAGATAAGCAATTTAATGTTGTGAGGTCAGTATGTATATGTTAAAGCTCAAGTGAGTGCTTTCCATGGGAAATAAAGCATCCTTGCACTGCTGAAGCACTAAGCTACAAAGTTTTCCCAGGAGGATTTCCCCATACCTTCTCTTCCATCTCAGATGGAAGAGAAAATGGTCAGATGAACAAAGTTCACACAGACTTGCTACTTAACTAGACACTTGTCTACATGAAGCTAGGTGTCTGTTGAGAAAAATGTCCAATTTCACAAATGTTTATCATTGTTGCCATTGCAGACACGATGCTCAGATGTTTCAGGCTGGGTTTGGAAACCAAACTGAATAGAATCCAACATTTAACATCCTGAACTCCCAGTAATGTTAGCAAACGTAAGGCCATTTGTTCTGTAGCTTAGAGTCTAAAATTTAAGAAGCCACCCTCAGCCCACCAGGGATGAAACAACTACACCCGGCTCCCAGTCCTTGAAGAGACCATTTTCTACTGCTGCTGAATAGGGCAGACTCGAAACAGCAAGTCATGTTGGAGTGATCGCTACAGCTGTTCTGTGCTGTAAGCATCTCTCTGGAGAGAGATGTTGTGCCAAGTTCACTGTTTAGTAAGCAACCCTCTGGCAGGGTCCTGCGACATTGATGGACTAATAGTGTCACAAGGCCATGAAGTTACAGAGCTTAAAGAAGCTTCTTGTTTCTCTGTGCATTGTTTGCAAGTCAGCTCCAGTTCTAGCTCCACAAATTTCATTCATTTTTCTCCCGAAAAACACATCCCTCCTCCTCGAACAGTGAAAACATTTGACCTTTTGTTATGGTACATTTTAATACCCTACACTGTGCCCAGCTGTGCACAAAGCCCTCCTGCTCAGCAGGCGAGCTTGGGCACACCAGCTCAGCCCAGAAATCACCACTTATCCGAGTGCCAAGTGCCACCTAGAGGACAAAGCCAGGCCAGCGCTGGGCCACCGGCTGCACCCTGCTGCCCTCGGGACACCAATCCTGGAACCGAGCAGGGCAAACAAAGCCAGGACACTGACCTGCCTCAGCTATCAAACTCGTGTGACATCTTCAAATGGCGAAGAATGTTCACGCTCAAACAGAATGAGCATTGCTATAGAGAGAAACACTAGGAGGAAGGGGAACCTCACCTTCTTCCAGTTTCTTCTTAAGCTCTTCAATTTCTTTTTGAAACTGGCGCAGCAAAGCATCTTTGGGATCTTCATTAATTCTGGCCTTGTTCTTTATGTTCTTGGCTCGGTTTGCATACCTCAGAGTGCTGATAGTCTCATCGTAGTTGTAGTCTGCCGGTCCAATGTTTGCACACTGTGACACACAGAAGACCAAGTTATTGGAGGACCGAGTGCCAGAGCCCAGAACAAGTAATTTGAGGGCCCTATACCCAGCTCTGCCAATCTCACACTCTTACTCTTTCCTAAGCTTTCCTGCTGCTTCTACACCAAAGCTGCTTTTGACTACCCAAGCACAGCTTTTATTTGATCTTATGCACATGTATGCATTTGCACTGCGTTTAGAACCTCATCTGTACAGAGGCAAAGAGAAAAGATAGGAAAAAAAAAAAACCACATTAAAAGTTCTAAGCTGCTAACAGCTCTGAAATAAAGAGGTAAATGCCAGGCTGTTCTCATGGCAAAGTCACTGTGCTACCCCTGTAAAAATGCAGCTTGATAGCTGGCACTGGAAAGGGCATCTCTCAGCTTACCATCATGGTTTTGGAGTTGCCCCCCAGAGAATCCTGAAGGAGCCGTGTAAGTTTGGAGTTACGGTAGGGCACATGGGTGCTCTTGCCATCCACCAGTGCAGAGATAACATTCCCCAGTGTGGAAAGAGAGAGGTTGATCTTGGTAGCTTCCTTCAGTCGCTGCCCTGTGGCTCCAGTTTTCGCCTGTCTTTCAGAACCCTGGAAAGGGAACAAGAAGATGATGCAGGAGTTACAATAGATTCTGTAATACATCTCCCTCCTCCAAATAGGATCAACTACATGCTAGCAGCCATGTCACTAACCACCTCATCCATCATTAGAGAACCAGGTTAAGTACCTCAGACACTGTTAAAGAGACAAGTCAATCAGATCTTAACTGATAATGTAGCTGGGAAAATGAACATTTTGTCCCCATGAACAAAAATGTTATGAGAAGCAAGCCAGCAGTTACAGGGCACCTCAGCTGGAGCTGCTAAGCACCATCTCCAGCCTTTCCTATCAGCAAATCAAGGGAGAAACGCAACACTACAATTATTTTTAAAGAGTTTCATAGAGTAACCTAAACATACATCATGTAAATGAAGTTAATATGCAGACACTGAACGCCTTTAGTCTGCCCTTTCCTGCACCTTCTCCAAGGAAGGATACTCCAGTGTAAAATTTGGGCTAAAGACATTTTACCAGCACAATTACATTGGTTCAAAGTGAGCAACAGAGGGACGGAACTTGCAAGTGATGAACTGCATGGTCACAACCCTCTAAAAAAAACCACACAAACTCTTGCAAAGACCCAGTTCTGCTGTCCAGAGAGCTCTCTCCAGTGTAGTTTATCCATTTAATGATTAATTTATAGAGGCAAGAGAGTCCTTTTACTGGGACAGGCTCTAGCTACACTAAAGACTCTTGCTGGTACACCTCTGATTTAAGGTCCCGAGTGAATACTTCATAGAAGACAACTGTCAAACAAAAGTCTGGGATTTAGCTGTGAAACATGGGACACGCCCTTTACTGAGCCTTCAGCAGTGGATACATGACTAGCAATGCCCACCATGCATTATGGCAGACCTGGCTGGCCCTACTTACAGCAAGATCAACGAGATGCAGTTTGCCCATGCGCACATGCATGTTTCCATCAACCCCTTTCTCACTGCACTCAATAGTGATAGTGAAGATGGCGTGTGAACGGGAGCTGTGCTCGTTCATGTTTGTGGCACCAACAGAACCTATTAATAGAGAGAAAAAGCAATGTCATCTTCAGAATTAATCACACACTCCTATAACATTCTTCCTGCTGTCGAAGGAGACTTATCCCCACCTCTTTACCCAACTCTGTTTTTCAGAAGATGGAAGAGGGATGCTCAGACTCAGCAGCAAACTGTATTCTTAGGCACCAAAGTTGCACCACATCTCCAATCTGGACTAGCAGAAGTGTTACAGCCTGCTGTAGCTCTAAGCTAACCACAGACTCCCATCCCAAGAGCAGCAGTAGTTCTTATCTCTTTCTTTAAGGCTACAAAGATCAGTAGCCTAAGGCATTCACAGCTGATCCCTGAAAACAGCTGTATTTTGAGAAATAAGAACACAGCAAGCCATGCCAAGAGCAACAGCAGTCAGAACTTTAGGTCATAAAAGATCTGAGCTTAACCAAGAAATTTTCCAGAAAACATAAACTACCTCCCACTCACAGCACAGGGCTAGTTGTTCACCCTGATCAGAACCAAAGAGGGAAAAGAAGCAAGACACGCAGTAGTAGTTGTGACAACGCTGACTGCCCTTTATTGCATCCTCCCCTTCGCTGTTTCCCCCACTGACACTGGCCAACATGGAAGGCACAGCCTTCTTTACCTGCATCTGCACAGAAGCAGTTTGGGAGGAAATATCCTTGTTGCTCTGCTCAGTGAAACAATCTTTCCAGCATTAGAACTAGGATCTCTTACTGTGGTCTCACAACCAGACCTTTGATCTGTCTTAGCTATAAACCTGCCCGCAGCAAGGCTACGTACGGTTCTTGTGGCCCAGAGTCATGATTCTGTCCATATCATCTGCATTGTTTACGACATAAGCTGAAAGGTCTTTGATATAGACTCCCACATCAGGTCTCTCTTTAACCTAAGAGAGAAACAGTTTAGACTGAGCAGCCTTAGGAGATCCTTGACAGCAAATTTCAGTGGTACTGTAATAGTACAATGATTTACTGCTCCAGGTTCTGGTTTGCACATGAAATACTCCAACACTCAGAATCAGAGCAGTTAAGGAAGACGCATGCAGGACAATATTCTACTGGCTTCCCCTGGTGGCAAGTAGTGACTTCAAACCTCAGTTCCCCAATTCCTAGAAAGACTGCTGAGGAACCTTTGGGGTAGAACTGCAGCCACAAAACTGACTCAGATGGAACAGCCAGTTTCTCATTATGCAGCTGGCCGAGTGGAAAAGATTCAGAGAAGTCACTAGTGATATCCAGATACTGGATCTTAAAGGAAACAGTACATGTGCTGAGGAGCCCAACCTCCCACTTGCCTTCAAGTGCTTCTCTGGTCTTTAAAATACAATATGGCTCACTGATTTAAAACAAACAACACATTCAGAACAGCAGGCTCACCTCTAATCTCTGTGTCTGGTCTTTTCCTAGCAGGTCCCGCACTTCTTCATTGTAAATTTCCAGGTAAGACACACGAACTAAAAACCTGAGGACAAACAGTTGGGTAGCTTTCATAGCAAGAGTTTTGCTGAAGTCCAACAAACACAATCACAGAGTGCAAAGAAAACGCAGTGATATGCCAACACAATCCTGCTACCCCATCAATAACTGCCTAAGTAGGAATACTTTCAGCTAGGGCCAGAGGTACCGTTTCAGTCACCATTGTCAAGGTCAGGCTCCTACTACAGATGGACACACAAAAGACAGAAGCACTGAAGAGAAGCTGTTTACCTTGTATCCCCCTCTGCCTTGGCAATGTGACCAAATATATGGGCAAAGGAATTGGGAATGATGCCTCTAAGTTCAGGAACTGCTCGGACCCCTTCCATGGTGAAAGTTTTGCCTGTTCCAGTCTGCCCATATGCAAAAATAGTACCTGAAGGATAAGAAGATATATGAAGAAACTCTAAGAAGTTGCTAACTGCAGTTTTAGTTCATCCCTTCCTAGCCTGACAGCACCAAACACCTCTATTTTTATGGAGTTGAAATTTTCCACCCACTTCAGTAGCTACTGTACAAGGCTAGGAGCAAGAGAAATGCCGGACAACCATAGCAAACACAGCTGAGCCACTGTTTTATCCAGCCTGCAAGATATCTAAGAAAAAGTCAGCTTGTTTTAACTGTGCAGAGTGATTAAAGTATGGAGTGCTAGTACACTTAGGTCTCACACACAAGTAATTAAGGCAAGCCCAATTAATAACATGGTCAATTAGAGGAAGATCGTTATATACCAACTGCAAAACCAACTATTGCTAGCGCTCTAAGAAACAGCGTGAGGCTTCTACAGCACGGGCCACAGCACAAGCCCAGCTCTGAACCTACAGAGGCAGCTACAATTTGGACTAGCTAACCAGCCTGCACAGGAAGACATCCAGAAAGTTTACTGAGATCCCAGACTCTGGTACTCCAGAAATATACAGGTTCTTAAGTTTAGCCTAGCACTGCTGGAAACTCAAATTGTCATTGACAAGCCCTGACATTGCAGTTCAGAAAATCTGAATAGAATATTTCAGTTGGAAGGGACCTACAATGACCACCTAGCCCAACTGCCTGACCAATTCAGGACTGACCAAAAGTTAAAGCATGTTGTTAAGGGTATTGTCCAAATGCTTCAAACACTGACAGGCATGGGGCATCCAGGAAGCCTATTCCAGTGTCTGACCATCCCTCTTGGTAAAGAAATGCTTCCTAATGTGCAGTCTAAACCTCCCCTGGTGCAGCTTTGAACCATTAATTTCTGAACCATGAATTTTCATCAGCTGAACCTGGGTGTGTTAGCACAAGAGCTTAGCAGCCATTTTACAAACCTTTAAAAACTTTGTAATCTGTTGTTGTTTCTACCATACTGTTATGGAAAGCAGTAATTTGCTTCCTTACTAGTATCTGCTTTCCTTTACATAATACATTTACATGCATAACAGACACACACAGAGTTGGTCATACTCTTCCCACCTGTAGGAAGCAACAGATTATCTGTGGGGCAGGGCAGATGTGTTTAACTAGTCATCTTAGTTTAAAACAGCAAAGTTTAGAGGAGAAAATGCAGCAGTTATATGCACAAGTCTGGTATGCATACCTAGTTACTGCAGGACCGTGGCAGCTGCCTGGTTACTGAAACTGTAGAGTGAAGAGCCGCTGAGAATTCTGATAATGAGATAAAGTGTGTATCTTTTGCAAACAGAAGGCACAGAATAAAAACATACAGCTGACCTCGGCTGAGTCTTGCTCACCATCGGTCTCCCACTGTTAATCATCATAGTAGGTACAACCACAAAGTACTCAGAACAGCAAGTACCTTCAGGCTATTAGAGATCACAACAGAAACAATACCGGGCTACAGCCCTCAGGAGGTGAAACTCCCTTAAGTAAGATCAGCAGGAACTCTACCAATGCACGAACACAAATATTAGGAAATGGAATCCTTGACTTAAAACAACCAGCGACTTACCATTGTATCCTTCTAGGACAGAGTCAATAATAGGTCTTGCGGTTAAATTATAGACATCCAGCTGTTTACTCTCTGGTCCAAACACTGTGTCAAATGTAAATGTCTTGGGAGGCTCATTGGATGAATCTGTTTTATGAACAGTTATAGTTCCTCTCATTTCATCTACGTTGACTGCCATTTTATAGCCCGTAGCTTTCTCTCGTTCATTAAGAGGCCGGCATCGAACAACAACCTTGACATTATCACAGCTCTCTGGCTTGTCCAGCTTCTCAGGCTTGTTGATCTAGAATTATTGAAAAGGCAAAAAAAATACACATAGGTTGTAACACTACTGTTAACATACCTGTGTGTTTAAGCACAAATGTTGTTGAATCAACTCAAGTAGATGCATACATCACCACAGGATCATGAACCTGGGGACTTAAAACCAGAACTGGTTTATAATTAAAACTGAGAGAATAACATACACTTATTCAATCAATGCAATCTTCCTCTGTTTGTTAACACAGAAACCGATTGAGTAAAATTTGAGAATTTCACATTCAAGATCATCTATGAATTTCTTCCAGAAACAATTTCATGTTTGCAAACAATCTGCAAGCAGTTTGCTGGAAGTAGGTGCAGCCATGCCGTTCTTTTACATTAACGCTGACCACGCTCTCTCACTGGAGCACACAAGTCTCAGACCTTACAGATGACATAAGCAGATACCCGTGAGCAACGCCTGAAGGAAATTCATTTAAGTTACAAGCTTCAGTGTACTTGCTGAATTTTAAATTTAATCATTTAGAAAATTCAAATGCCGTATTATAAAAACTCACAAACCTTTTCTTTCAGAGTAGTTAGATACAAATTTTGAAGCCCTACTGATTAATTTGATATCACATGTTTCTCCTAATTAAATAAGTCTAAACCCCATTTGATCTAGTAAAGTCTAAGACACTGCCCTTGGTCATAGGTGCTGTAGCTGAGCATTTAACTACTTCTAAAGCAGCTGTCCTGGATGTCAACAAGAAACAAACTCTGTTTCTATGTGCCTCTCCCACCAGCTGCCATCTGCCTAGATTCCTCTCAGGCCTCAGCAGAGGCCAGGAACAGCTTCTGTTGCTCTGGTGAGAGCTGAGGAGCCTCACCTCAGTGGAGGAGGGATCCTGCAGCCCTGCTCTACCCTACCACCGCAGGTACAAGGGAGCTTCCGAAATCAGCTACAGAATTAGCGAGTCCCGATGAGCCACACGCTGCCTCTCCATTGCGCTGTCATCCGCAGCCTCCCACAGGAAAGCACGCCGGCTGGAAGGCCGCCCGAGCCAGACCTCAGCCCTGACCAGACCCCCGCACTCCTCCTACCTGCCGCTTCCCCGGTCGGGGCCGTTTGCCTGCGCACCGTCATCAGGGGGCTCGGGAGCCGAGGCCAGACCCTCCCGTGAGGCGAGGCCAGCCTTCGCCCCTCGCCGCCGAGGCGCCGGCGCTACCAGGGGACTCTCCCCACCCGCAGCCCCTCGCCCCGCCGGCCCCGCTCAGTCTGACAGGATGGCAGGCGCCACCCGCCATCTCCCATCCCACAGCGCAGGCGGCCGCGGGGCCTGCGAACCGCCCCCCCCATCCGGCGCCGCGGCTGCTGTCAGCGACGGGCCGAGGAACCGGACAGCACCAGGGCCGGTCACACCGCCCCTCCCCCCGAGCCCGGCGGCAACCACCACCTCCGGGGACCCAGCATGGCGGCGGGGCTCACCGGCATGGCGGCGGCGCGCGGACAGGGAGCGGCGCCGGGCGCGAGGCAGCCGCCGGGCGGCACAACGGAACAATAACAGCACCGCGCCTGCGCCCGCCCCTGAGCCCTCACCCCCCCTCCGTCTGCAGCCAATCCCCGCGCGCTGCGGAGGCCGCGCACCCAATGGCTGTCGGGCAAAGGAGGGGCCCGGCCTGCCCCTCGCGGCCATAGGTGGCAGGCCCCAGCCAATGACG
>VFFE01007605.1:4700913-4813652 GCA_008921705.1 Burhinus oedicnemus
TCCGTGGCCTCCTCTGGCCCCGCTCCAACAGGTCCATGTCCTTCTGCTGTTGGTGTCCCCAGCGCTGGAGGCAGCACTGCAGGGGGGTCTCCCCAGAGCGGAGCAGAGGGGCAGAATCCCCTCCCTCACCCTGCTGGCCACGCTGCTGGGAATGCAGCCCAGGATGCGGGGGGCTTTCTGGGCTGCCAGCGCACATTGCTGGCTCATGTTGAGCTTCTCATTCACCAACACCCCCAAGTCCTTCTCCTCAGGGCTGCTCTCAATTCATTCTCCGCCCAGCCTGGATTTGTGCTTGGGATTGCCCCGACCCACGTGCAGGACCTTGCACTTGGCCTTTCTCACCCACTAGACAGTTGGGTTTTTTACCAGGATGCCTTTATTAAACAGAAGTTACGTGCCGAGATGTTCAGTTGCACCTGTGGGCACTGAAGGGGAGTGAAACCTCTCACGGGTCCGTAGTGGGTCTCTGCAGGTATCGCCCCCTCTGCCCACCCACCACCCTCCTTGGGGCTCCCCGCCACCCCTGCTCGCTGTGCGGGACTGGAAGGGCAGTCCAGGCACTGGTGGTGCTGGAACTGCTCAGTGTCGTTCTCAGGGACAGTTGCATTCAAATTAGCCAGAGGGTAAGCTTTTAATTAATTCTTTTTTTTTTTTTTTTCACTAGCTACAGAAGGGTAAACTTTTCTGTGCATCAAACTGGACAGATAAATCTTTTCCAGGTCTCCCTCTGCTGAAATGGTCCGGGCAGTCAGGTTTGGATGCTTTGACATCCAGTGGTACCGAAAGCTGAAGTCATGTGTGGTTCTTACTTTCAGTGAAACACATCACCGAGCTTCAGCTTTAGAAATGTTGAACAGTTTCCAGAGGATTCATGTCACTTTGGGGTTTTTAATGGAGCCATAGAGATAATGGTGTGAGCTTCCAGAAATCACTGATGAGGAAGCCCCCATCCACCACTCTTTACAAAGAAAAGCAGAAATTTTATATCTAGTAACACCTTTTCTCTGCTGTTAAAGTGTCACTGCCATGTCATCATTGAAATACCCAGTTTCAGGCTGAGATGTTCTCACTGATTGGTTCTTACCTGATATTATTCAGAGATGTTCATTTCATGTAAACTCATGCTTGGTCTGGAGAGTGGAATTCCCAAAATGTTGCGGCTGCATGTCTTCAGCAGCAACAAAGATTAGGCTGCTTTAAGGAAAACTGTTAAGTGGGAATTAAACCTCCTAAGAACAGTCATCTTTGAGCTCCGGTACAGAAACAATAGACCTCGATTTGCCAGAAATGTGAACTCAGGTGATAACGGGTTGCAACTTAATAGCTCTCCAAATGGAGAGCTGAACGTGTGAAACAAGGTAAGGGGAGTAATACATACTGCTCCACCCAAGGTTACTCCAGCAAGCCTGGACATGGCCTGGGAGGAAAAAATCCCGACTGCGCTGGTGTTTAGCCAAATGACACGCTTTCTTTCATCATGAGCTTCCCCTTGGGGAAAACGGATGACAGGATTGCTCTGTCTGCAAACAAACAAGTCGTATGGCCGCTCCTGACTTAGTTCTCAGCGTTGGAAAGGCATCACGAGAGGAAATTATACTTAGTTCAAGGAGCTGGGATGTTGCTTTATAATTCTTTTCTTGGTTTTGACAGCGGCTCCCATCAAGGAAACTGGCTCAAAGACTTGCCACAAAGTGCCCTGGGCCTCCAGAGAACTCAAGACTTGCTTTTTTCCTGAAAAATGCCTTAGCCAGAAAGGCTAGGATTTGGAAAGTGCCAGTTTTCCAGAATCTCACCCTGAAGGTATTTCCCCCTGTCCTCTTTGGGAGTGCCGAAAGGACTGTACAGAGATGCAGTGCTGGTCCTGCCATCTAATCCACCTGAACGCCCAAATCATCCCGCGTGGACTAATCTTAAGGAATGGCGGGGGAGGAGGGTCTGTATTTGTCCCATCTCTTGTCTTATTAATGCCCCATGTAAACCAGGTCCTTTGCATTTTGTTTTGACTCAAGTGGTTTTGGGAAAAGTGATGGACCAGGTAAGAGCAGACAATTAATGATAAAGCCATAAATGCATCACGTTAGAGTTAATTGTGCTCAACACCATCTTTGACTCCCATCTGTTCTGATGGGAGAAGAGGGAATTCACTGAGGCCTAACAGAAACCCAGCCCCATTCCCAGCTGCTAAAGCGAGTCAGTCTGCCGCCTTAGGAAGGAACCTACAACTCTCACTGGCCTCTGTGCACAACGAAAACAGTTACGCTCAGCTGCTCCTGTGAAGCGCATCAGCTCCATGGAAGAATGCACAAAAGCACCCTGCCAGCTTTGTCTCTTTTTTGCAATAGTGTAGAAATGCTATTTTTCACCAAGTATTTTTACTACCAAATAAAGCGAAATAGCGAAACGGATCATGTGATGAGTAATATTAAATGACTTGGTGGTAAATGTTGTCTCTCCTCTGCACCTGCTTGGCCCTTTCAGTTCTCCTGCAATAATGTTCAAATACGTGCCATGGGTCATGCGTGGCATTGTAACAGCAGCCAGAGTAAAGTCCTTCCTCTCACCTGAATGCATCTTCAAAGAAGATACCAGAAAGAAAAAACTGAGTACATTTTGCCTTGTGCCTTGGGGGAGTTATAAACCTGGCTTCTGTTGTCCCAACGCTAAGCAAATTCAAGGGCTGTTAAAAAAAAGAAATCTTGAAGAGTAAAAATCAAAACCTGACTCCAGTTTCTCTCTCCCCATTGAGGCTGTCAGAATGAAACGTGTGCTGCCTTGGAGGCTTCAGTTTTCTCAGGAGAGGGAAATAACGAGCAGGCTCAGCACCTTATTTGTAAGAGCTCAGCTCAGTGGTTAAGGTGAGGGCTGCGCGCTTTTCCACTCAGCACTCCAGTGCAACCCAGTACCAGGCCCATGTAAGCACAGCTACAGCCCGACTGGGTGGGAAACACGAATGAGTGCTTTAAACTGCTCCGAAATTTGCCCTTGCCCTCACCCCACAGATACAGCCAACAACTTTCTTCATTTCAAGCCTCCAGACATCTGAAATGTTAATTAGAGCACTTAGAATTATTGGAGTCTTCCTTTGGAGATATGTTAACAAAATCATCAAAGCACTAACTGTATTTTTCTTTTAACTTTTTCTTCCCCTCAGGGCACAGATATCTCTCTGTTACAAGAAAGCAGTTCTCTGGATTGCAGAAATAAGCTCTCGGTTCCGGTTTTACCCTGAAACATTTGCCTTAGCTACCAGCATCCTTAACCAGTTACTGGCATCAGTGACTGCCAGCTTTTTCCTGCCTAGATTACTGATGGGGGACGTAAGGAGTATGTAATCAGTTTATACACAAAGCAGGTACTATGTTTGGCAGCAGATTTAGGGAGCAGTCAGGGTCTTTGCTGGGGAAGGGTTTTAAGCACATATATATCTATGAACTGGAGCGTTTGATGAGGTTCCACTGATTTACAGGCCTCAGTAGAAGTATTTGGGTGAATTGTAGTCCAAATGCTGTGATACGTACAAAGAACTCATTATCATCTGTTTGTCTTTGCTAAACAGAAAACATTTGCATTATCACTTTTAGTTATTTTAGTTTTGAAACCACTATTTTTAACCAAACCATGGGGCCAACTTCTTCTCCCATTGAAGCAACAGCAACGTTACAAGTTGAACCAAGCCTTGCACCTCACTTTCTATTTAGATCCATACTACCATTTGGCAAAAGCATATTAATTAATATCTCAGCTGAGAAGAGCAATAACATTGCATTGTAAATACTGTGGCATCGCACAGTCTTAAAATTAAGGGATACATGAATAAAAATCGCACGAAGAGGAGGATTTATTTTGTTTCACTTTGGATTTCCTTGCTCTATTGCTAGCTTCAAATGAATCTTTCTGCATCTGAACTAATTTAGAAGCAACTGTAACTTAAATGAGAGTTTGACACTTGTGCATCCATTGTAGAATGACAATTATTTCCCCCAAGACTGTTATCTTATCTTCTTTACTCAATGTTTTCTTCTTCTCCCTTCAGGCCCAATTAAAATATCTCCAGTGCATAGCAATTTCCGGGCTTGTCCTTGCAGCAAAAACCAATGAAGAAGATGAGGTCTGTATGTTTAATTTTAAACACGCTAAACTCATCTCTTGTGTTCAAGCTGTTCATGTTCCCGGGCCTTTCAACAACCTGGGCATATTGAGGAAGCATTAACTTGTCTATCCTAAGTAGTCCTCAAGGGGTGACAGTAACATTTTCAGTCCTGTTTCCTCATTGTTTGGAAGAATTGTAACCTTTATGGATGAAGGACTTGCGTTTGTTTGTGTAATGGTTGTGTGTCCCTCCTCCTGCCCTTAGACCTCTTCTCCTCTCTTCAGAACCCATGTCTTGCAGTAAAGCTTAGTCTGGGGAAGGACAGTCAAGATGGACAGGCACGGTTTTGTGCGCACAACATCAGACTGCTGTAATTCCTTCTTAGAGGTCCTGGGAGGGCAAGGTAAGCAAGACAGAGCAGAGATTCTTCAGAGGAAGCTTAAAATAGGCGCATTTGTTCGGAGCCAAAACTGGTTTCTGAACCTGGTGAGGAAACAACGCGGGTCCGCCCCTCAAGGTGAGCATGTAAAATCAGCAACTACCCATGTAAGTGTGAGACTACACAGGACAATCTCTCATGGCAGAGGCACACTGACAGACTTCTTCAGACACTTACAAACATGAGCCAAAAGTATTTCAGATTGCATTTCTCCACTTCATTCTGTTTTGAAAAACTATAGGAAACCTAAGAGATGGAGCCAGACATGCACGACTCTTCAAACAACCCCTGCTGTAGTGAAAGGCTCTCCATAGCCTTTGTTAGGATGCGTCACGCTGAGCTTATTCTTCTTTCCCCCTCAGCTAAGCAGGAGAAGCCGAGTCAATGACGGCAGGAAACAAGACGCCTGCAGAAGGCCCCGGAAAACAGACCGGCTGGAAGCCTCCCCTCCTTAGCAGAGGAGCAAAACTCATGAGGCTTGTGAGCAGGGAACGCGCACCACCCCTGCAGCATTGAGCCAGGAGATGAACGGCATCGGTCTTGCCACGGGCTGGGTTGGTAGCCAGCTGCCCTGTGGCAAGTGTGGGCCGGTCACCATTTAGGATGGGAGTCATATAGGAAAGCAGTCTCCTGAAGGAGCATTCTGCTCAGCCCTTTGGCGCGTGTATAAACTTGTCAGATCCCTTCGCAATACAGAGAAACACACACAGCACTGTGTAGGACGTTGGCGTCTTTTTATTTATTTTTTTTTTTACAGGTAATACCATCGGTGAAGATGCTCGCAGCGCAGAGTGGTTGTAAATGCTCTCCAGCTGAGATCTTGAGAATGGAAAGAATTATACTAGATAAGCTTCATTGGGATCTTTACACAGCAACACCAATGGATTTCTTAAACATTATAAGCACTAAGTTTTGCTAGTTTTTTTTCTTTAAAGAAACAGCTCCTTATCAAATAAGACTAGAAAACACAGATGTGCACACATACACACACCCACACATTCTTCCCAAGATGCTTTTCAAACTACCTGTTCTTAGCTACCTGCAAGTCTTTTGAAGAATGTTACAGTGATTTATTTTTTTTTAAATTTCTTTTTAAAATTTTCTGCTATTTAAAACCTTTCATTTTGCTCAAAAAATTTACTCCCATCTTTAAAGGGCAACTAAAATGGACGTTAAAAAGATTCTCATAATGCACAACTATACACCATTTTTATTTTTTTAAATACACACTGCAAAAATATTTCTAACTATTTCCATTCTATTAATACTGTACATAGAAAGCTGTCAGAGTTTTGCTACATTTCACACACAGGTTTTTTCTTAAACCATTTTCCTTTTCGTCCCACTAACTATTCCCCCTTGTTTTAGGCAATGAGACTACCCCAGTCTGGCACTTAGTTCACATTGCAGTTACATTGGATAGAAACAATTAAACTTTGTGTTCAAGAAACGATCGTGTACTAGTAAGGCAAAAATCATGTGATACGAACACATCCTGGATCCCTTTTTTAAGGTTATGTGCAAATATTAAGCCATCTTAGGCTGCTGATTGTGAAACTGCCTTTCATAGGTGCTTGTTTCCTCAGTCAATTCAGAGTGCAGTCACTATTACTGGTCTTACTCTATTCATATCTGCTGGCCTGAACTGAATCTCCTGGATAGCAATCTGGATAACGTAGAAACTTCAGAAATTGTTAGGAAACACAGACCTCGTACATTCATTGTAAGCTCAAGAAAACCCAGTGGTTGGCAAGTACAAACACAAAACACAAAAAAAAGGGGGGAGGGAACCCTTTAGGTTTCCTGATACAAGATGAAATTAGTCTGTATTTCTGGTTGATAACATATGAAAACATACAAAGTTCACTGACCTCTGCTTTTGTTTTTGTTTTTTTAATGTATATATACTTTATCTTCTCTCCAGTTTCATGCCATGGCGATGTCCAGCGGGCCCCATCTACTACATGGGCTGCCTCAGAGGAATCCTTCCCGCCATGTTGCGTTCTTGACCAAACAGCTACAGCACTGTATGGCGTGCCACCAACTATTGCAGTTTAAGGGCTCCACATTGGTTTTGGTGATCATCACCTTAGAGCTGGAGAGGCTGACTCCTGATTGGTTTCCTGTTATTACTGATCTGCTAAAAAAAGCACAGGTAGGAATCAAAATGGCCTTTGGTCACAAATCTGGAGGCCAGGACACCAATAAATTAATAAAGCGCACGTGTATTTCCAACCAACATTGCACTTCGGCCGCCTTCTGAGGAGTGCGTGTCCATGTTCTGCCTTTGGTGCAGACCTCGCTAGCGCTAACAAAAGAGGGAATAAAAGTGCAGTTAAGGGCTGGGACTGGGGAAAGGGCCTTGCCCTTGGCAGGGAAGGGAGATTCCCAAATTGCCTGGCCCCAGGCAGCCCCCCACCGGCCGAGCAAGGAGAAATGTGCTCATGACGGGAGTGTCCGAGAGCACCTCCAAACCTGCCCACGGTCCCCACAGAACACTACAGGAACTTCTAGGTACAGTTACACTGCTTTTAAAATATAATCAATTTGGCTTCTAATGATACACATCAAAGGCAAGTTTGGGGTTTTTTTTAAAGCTTTTCTCCAGTTTCATAAAACACATGCCTTTTAGGAGAGTCTACCTAGCAGGCTAAACACCCAGGCTGTCAGCTTACCCGCGACCCATTCTGTGGTCTTGAATTTGTCTGGAATAACCCAGCCTCCTGCTGTCCCTCCCGACTGTTGTCACCTCCCAAGAAGCGGGAGCAGGAGCACTTGCCCACCTTTTGTGTGGCAGTCCAGGAGCTCCTGGTTAAGTGTTCCACATCAGGGCCGACATGCATCTATCAAGGCATCCAACGCAGCCTCCCCCTAATTACAGTTACAGCAGCACTGGCCAGATGAGAGAGTAATTTATCATGAACTTAAAAAACCCTGCATCTTTCCTTACAGGTTAACAGCACTGGATTCATCCACTGCAAAGAGCTTGTGGATCAAGAGCTAACGGGCTCATAGCCATCCCAGGCAGAAGGCTATGAGCTGCACCAGAGAGAACCAAAACATCCCAGAGGTTGTTTTTAAAATAGTTGTGATGAAGGGTGACAGACCAAGCCATTCACCCAGCTCACTCCTTTGTTCTCTTATTAGAGCTAATTGACTTGCCCCATGGGAGAGCAAACAGGAGCTGCTATCGAGGAAGGGGGAGCTCCCAGTGCTGGCTCAGTAAGAGTAGTCCTCAGGTGATTTATATTTATAAATTTATTTATTTATTTTGATTTATAGTGAGAAGACTGAGAACCAAGCCCTCCGTTTTTTCCTTAAGGCCTTCCTCTGGAATCCCAGGGGTCTGAGGCCTGTGCCCCTTCCTGGTTAAGCCATTGAAGACCCAATCCCAGTTCTACAAGCTGTGGGAAATCGCTTCTTGTCTGCTATCACTGTCACCTTGGGCCCTCACCAGCCAGCAGGTGCTGTTCAGGGTTTTTTAAAATTTATTCTGTCTTACCAGACTGGACAATAGAAAATGCCTTTAATTAATTCCCCACCATCACCATGTTAGTTTTTCTTAACTGCTAATCTCCATTGCAAAGCATTTTTATAAATGACAAAGGTCAGTTTAAATCTCTTCTGCACTGTTTAAAACAAGCCTTACGCATTATTTTAAAATAAGTGTCTTCTTTGTTGGCTTTTTGGATTTGGTTTTTTTTGTTTGTTTGTCTCTGTTCTTGTTTTAAACAATAGGGCTAGCACTTTCCGGTGATTGTTATCCTAGTGTGAAGGTGTCATCCAGATGGTACTGGATGAAGAACACCCCCACACCTGCAAGCCCTCTCACAGAGCAGGAAAGGGTTTCATACAGACCAGCCCAGGCTAAACGCTGAGCAGGTGTCTCGCTTAATGACACAGGATAAATTATCAGGGGACAGGGATGAGACAGGAGCAAGGAGACCCTCATGCTGTGTAACAGCAGCACTCATTAGCCCAGGAAGAAAGTTTCTGGCCTTCCTTCCCTTGCACGTCATCTTTCCTTGTAGGAGAGGAATTCCTGAACGCCGAGCTGAGCAGGACTGATGTCCTGAGCAGCTCTGTGAGCAGATAACACTTCTAAAGTGTTACATTTGCCAGAACTGGCATTGAGAATGGAGCGAGCTTTGTATGTGTGCAGGGAGAATGCCATGCTCTTCTTTTTAAACTGCAAAGAAAGCGGTGGCAAGCGTTCCAGAAAGAAACATTCAGTATCAGAGACTTAGTGCAGATGACACGGGTGAGCAGATGTGACTTGAACCAGCGGTGATGCGAAGGAGGTCCCATGAGGCAAGTCAAAGCTACCGCAAACTGAAGGCTGTGCTGCCGGGGGAGCCTCTGCCCTGGCCAGGGGATGCTGCAGAAGCAGGACCCAGTGCCCAGCTTCAGACCAGATGAGGTTTACAAGGTGGCCAGGCAGCGGCATGCTTGGGGTATGTTATTTGTCCACCCTGCCTATGGACCACAGGGAAGGTTTTAATTTTGTGATAGGGCTCTTCCCTCCCCCCAGTGCAGCACCTTCCTTTTCTATCACAAGCTGTGACTTGACTGCCTGACTTTTTGAAGGAGACAAGTTGTCTTTTGTAGTTTTCATTACATAAAATGTTTGGTCTGTGCGTTGTCGGTGTGCTCCTTGAAGAGTCCAGCCAAACACAGGTCCCTGCAGGAACCTGGGGTGCATGTCTGGTTCTGCTTTCCTCCCATCCCTTTGCCCTATCTCACGCATCTTCACCAGCTGCGTTAACCAGTGGAAACGCAGAAAAATTCTACACACAGTAATTAACACACTATAACTTTATACCACAACAACCATACTTGATGTTTTTCCCCCCCAGTTTCGAGCCTACATACATAGTTTCTTGCCTGTAAGCTGGATGACACATTAAAAACCATGAACAAACCTGCTTTTCAAAACCTCTGCACATTTATATGATCGACATTCAAACAAGTGTACGTTAGCAGGGGGTTAATTCTAAAAGATGATGTCAGTGCTGAAATGCCCACCAGGCTCCTGTGTTCCCAGTCAGGGTGTGAGATGCTATACTGGGTTGGGAACAGTAAATCTGGAGCCTGGCTGCTCTCCCAGGATACAGTGCTGCTTCTCTGGCAGCACAGGTCCTTTCTGCACACCTATTCCCCTGCTGGAGTTACAGTAAAGCAACTAACACTTGTGGCTTGGCCTCAGCAGGTTAAAAGTGCTGCTTACCTTTGCGTTCCCGTCATCGTTAATGGTGGAGCTTCCTGTCCTAAAGAGCAAACTGCAAACTTCAGGAAGAAGCTGCTGTTGTGACAGGATCATTCTTGTTACGGAAAGAGCATTTGCTGCACAAACTCCCTTCTCACTGGCAGAACGGAGTCTGAGGCTGGTAATATCTTTCCCCTCACTGCTTGGACAAGTACTCAGTAAGAAGACCAGCACACCACACACCCGGGTGACAGCAGTAACAGGAGCAATCATTTTGCCCAGCTGAGTTTCGCAGATGATGAGTATCTCACTTCTGTGCCTGCCTGCTCGGATGGTGCACAGCCTGCGTGCTACAGGCACAAGTTTTTTCCACCTGCAGCCAAACCCACCACTGTGGATCCCGTAACCACTGCACTACACACACCGCTTACTGGCAAGAACATGCCAGGTTCAGCCAGCAAAGTGAGTGCTGGCACAGATCGGACGTGTTTAGGGCTAGTTTTGTGAGGATTGTTGTTTTGGGGAATATTCGGTCCCTGTAAAACTCCAGAGAACGTTTACAGAGTCTTTCAAAGAGCTCTTAGGGTGCCTCATCTTGACCTGGTAAGGACGGCTGCTTCCTCCCTCTCCCCAGGTGCGAGCATAGCACAGCTCCCCATCCCATGCTCCGGCCCTCGGCAGAGAAGTGAGGGCAGATTTGTGTCAGCAATGGTGGGATCCCTTCCCCTGCAGGGGTCTTGGCCCAGGTGAGGCACACCTCTCAAACGCGGACTCCGTTTGCTGTTGCCTTACTTCAGGCCATGTTTCCAGATGCCTGAAGTTAACACCACCTTGTAAACAAAGCTGCAATTACATCTGAAACCCCCTACGGTAAGTACCCACGGAATTGTTTTGTCCTTCAAGAAGTTTCCTTCCTTCAAGATGACACCGCTGCTGCATACGGATGCTCAGATGCTGAATCAGAACCAAAACATAAACCAACCATCAAATCATCCTCAGAAACAGCGAAGCAATTTAGAGTTATCTCCAGTCACCACCACATCTCCTTTTCATAAACCACCACCAAAAGGAACATGTCAGAGCTAAATTAACTAGTGCCGTTATGCATAAGGATGAAGCTGCCGTACTGCAGACCAGCGTTCACCAACATTTCGGATAACAAACCTGACTCGGTATCGCTACTTATGGTGGGCATGTGATGACCTGGAGGAAGAGTTCATTTACACACTTGCACAAATAAAGAAATTCCTGTGGTCAGAGAACTGATCAACATACAAGAAAACAGCAGAGGGAAGAGCAATACTCACAACAGTTGTTTATCGTATTACAGGTTTCTGATGGAATTTCTTGATACATCAAAGAAACGCACAGAAGGAATTCACAGCAACCAGCACCAGGATTACAGACAGGCCCTCCAGAGCACCCGGCAGCTGACCTTGAGTCATCACCAAGTGCTTTCAGACAGGTATAAAGCCTTTATACCTCATTTGTGGGGTCCCCTCTGTGGCTGGTTTGTTTTGGGTTTTTTTGCTAATTGGCTTTAATGTTTCAAATTCAATTTGAACAGTACTTACAGTTCAATTCTTTAAGAACGCAGAAAAGCGCACTTTGATCAAGAGATGCATTAACTCCTGGCCATTCTCAGCAGCTCCCCCTCCTTCTTCCTCAGCAAGGCGTGCAACTTGAATCCCACTGCTGACCACACTGTGGTCATGGCAAACAGAACTTAATCAAATCTTCTGAGCAATTTGGGGTGGAAAAAAAAAAAAAAGAAAGCTTTTATTCCCAATTCACCTATCCAGCTGGGAATCTAACTTGACAATAGCTCCAAACTAGATTAAAGCTTTGCCAAGGGAATTAGACTGGTTTGCCTCAAAACAGAACAGAGGCAAGTTTAAAACAGTCATTAAAGCAGCAGCAAAGGGTGTTTCATTGCTCAGCTCAGCCTGACGGTCACCCACTGCTTCAGCTTTCCTCCTGGTTGGTGCAGGGCACAACAGACATGAGGACAGAGCCATCAGGAGCGGACTTCCAGCTCTGAATCCACGGTCCCCAAGAGAGAGCCTGGTCAGACCCCGCTGCGTCTCACTTGGTCCCATGGCCACTGAAGCACGTGGTGCTTCACCCCTGCCTGCTGCAGCAGCGGGGACAGGCAGGGATGAGCCACGTGGGATGAACATGCTTGTCATGGGGCTCAGTGCCTACTGCCTGCAAGCAGCAGGAGTCTCCAGAACTTCCCCGTGTGTCCAGTTTGGTTATTTCAGACCACGTACCTGTTATTCGCTGAGATTTATTTCCAAGTTCTAATTTATGCCAACGGCATCCAGAGGTTTCGGTGACTGTCACGTGCAATGCAACCCAGGGAGAGGGGCTCAGTGCCTGCAGCAGTCTCTCTACACCATCCTCTCAGTCTCAACCAGCTCTTGGGTGGTGATGGAGACCCAGCCTGCTCAGCGGGAGCCTCCGTGGGCTCCTGCCACCCACCCCGCTGTTCACAGCCAGATCTTGTCCCACTCCGGTCACACCACCCCACCCAAGGTAGGGGTGCGGGGTGCAAGCTTCCTTCAGACCTCCTACCAAAGGCTGGTTTTCTGCTGGCCCTACACCCCCAGCCTCCTGGGGGTGGGCAGGGCACAGAGGGGCAAGCAGCAGCTTGGAGAAGGGGAGGGGGGTCTGCTGGCAGCAGCCCCCCTGGATGTATGGGGACATGGAGGGGACATCACACTTTAAACACAGAGATACAGGGTAAGGGGGTTAACAGAGAGAAGCTGGAGTAATAGCGAGAGTTGTGAATTTGGACACAGCACTTTGTTCTTCCAGTGAATATAACTAGCATACAAAATGTGGTTTTGACAGATGTTTGTTAAATAAGTCAGTTTTGTTTTTATTAAACCCAGCTTTGGTACAAGCAGGTCATTCCTGAGATTCATTTACAAGGTTGTTTTAAAACAAAGACCAACTGGGTCCTCTCCCTATTCTTGTGTGAAGTTAGGCTGGAGCACAGACATCACAATTCCGCCCCCCCCCCCCGCCACCTTTTCTTTGGGTTTTGTTTTTGTTTTTTTTTTAAACAAGTATTTGTGTAAGGGGAAGTCAGTTTGTTACAAACACAACTCAGGACCAGGAATGCCGAGTCTCCAGCTTTAAACCATTTCCCCTCCGTTAACATATAACATTTAGTTGTCCTTTAAAATGGTTCCCTTTTCCCCCACCACATCCCAGTAGGACGTGCTGGAGTCAGGACTGGCTGGGCAGGGTTACCCGTCCCCAAAGCAGCCAGTGGGGAGGTGGGCAGGGAGCTGTGGGAAGGGGTTAAGTGGTGAGGCACACCTGTGCAGACCCAGGAATACTAAACAAATGAAGCTTAGGGGATTTTGGTTATAAAACCCGTAAATCTACAGAAAAAAGCTACACGGAAGTTATTGCTAAGAAACGTGAGAATGCAGCTGAAAGGTTAGGGATGTTAGGAGGTTCCCCAGTTACACCCCAACACCAGATGCCCTGTCAGAGCAGCAGCGCAAGCAGCAAGCTGAAATCTTGCCTCGCGCTAACCCAGCTTAGTCCCTCATCTTTCTGAAGTTCGGTCAGTGTCAACTGCTTTGTACGGGCTCTTGCCCAGAGATTAGTGTTTTGGTTTAGTGCAAGCCATGCAGCAGCCTTAATCAGCAACTTATCTTTTGGTAAGTATCTTGGATTTCAACTTTATCAAGAAACCTGATCAAGCAAGCTTTTCCCAATCAAAAGATACGGTGCATCTTAGTCCTTGCTATATAATCTCTTCTGTGCAACATATTGCAAGCTTAAAGGTGAAAGCACCAATTAATTTCTTCTGCATGAGATGTTTTGGCCTTAATAAATCTTCTAATTAACATGTCTTCCTGATGTTATGGAGCACGCACTGGGAAGACTAAAAAAGCTACAGAAAGAACAAAAGAGAATCAGTGTTTAAGTTTCAGTTATTTACATTAAGTAAAGACAGCATGAAAGGTCAAAGTACAAATCTAACATATGCCGCCTGACAGCGTGCGGGGCTGGGTACAGACATTTGAATTTAAACCATGGCAACTTGGAGAAGCTCTTACAGCTGCCAAGATCTCGTTTGGAACTGGTAATCGGAGGATTGATTTAAAATTTTAATGAGGAGAGACTGCTGACAGGGAAGATCTGAGAAGTCACATGCTATGGAGATGCGGGATGGGGAAAGGTGCGGACCATCTCCACCCCGGCCAGGACCGCAGGCGCCACCGACCAGCACGGGCAGCCCGAGCCAGCTCTCCCAGCCAGCAGAGCCGATGGCTTTGCTCCATCCTTGCCTCGCAGGCAATGTCCCTCACAGCTGCACAGCTCTCCCTATCGAGCAGCCTAGGACACGGAGACAAGGCTTGGTTGGGGTTGTCTCCTGAACGGAAAGCATCGACGTGTCCTAGGGCCTTAGTCACCAGGATTCAGCTCTGGAACTGCAAAACACGGACAGCACCAACCTCACTGCTGAACTGCTTTCATAACAACGCTTTGCATTTCTCGTTCTCTTGCAAGCATCTCTAGGAGCTTTGCACAAACATCAATGAATGATTTTAACACCACTCCTGTGGAAAAATACTTGCCATAGTACGTCATCCTGAATCACCAGGTGGCCCATCTTTAAAATGACCAGCCACTCTGCCACCTGAATTTCCCAGTTAATTCTCATGTACCTGAATGCACTTTCTCTTCTCTGGCCTCCTAGAAGATTTGGGTTTAAAAAGTATTGGGATGGAAAAGGTTGTAAAACATTTCATACAAACCACTTGGTATCAACTGCTAAGTCCCCACTAAGGCTTATCCTTCAAGAATTTAACAGGCTTAAGCGACCACTCTGACACAATGCTGGCTCAGACTTTCACCTGCACTTTGCCGGTGATCACTACAGGCAATACCACACCAGCTCCAACCACCGCCTCTGGTCAGCTCTCTGTGGGTGGACATACAGTGTCCGTACAGCACAGTCCCGCAGCAGGGGTAACCATCCCGGCCTCGTGAGAAGGTGGGATGCAAAAAGGCAGCACAGAAGATGACCAGAACTGCCCTCTGCCTTTTAAGCAAGCTGCGTATTAAACGCAAAAAGCAGAGGTCCGGCCCACAAGCCAACTCCCACAGCAAAAGCACAGCCCATCTGCACATTTCTAAAAAGATTTCAGAAGCAGCCAGTATCACCGACTTGGCTTTGCTCTTGAAACTGGGGCTGCAGAAGAAGGCCTCATCAGAAGCACCACTTCAGCAAACACTGTGCATCAGCCAAACTCCACTCGTGGGTTCTGCCTTAAGTGCAGCGTTGATCTCAGTCCAATACCAAATAAAACCCAGAGACACCCTAAGATAACTGAACATAACGTCAGACGTAGCGATGGCCCACAGAACAGACACCAAGAACAGGCCTTCAGGTAAAGCTCCAGCAGCAGCTCTCTGAAAAGAGAACCCCAAACTAAAGCTGTGCTCTTTTTTTGGCCTTGATCTAAGCGTGTGATGTGCTTCTCCAGAAAAAGCATACAACTTTGGAAGTACCCTTAGGAAACTACCACCCTCCATCTCTGCTCCCTTTCCATCCTACCCTTAAATCACCTCTTTGGGCATCAATGCATCAGCAAAGTTGCTGGTAAATCTACCCGCTCGGTCACCAGGTCCCACACAAAGGAGAAGTACAAACAAGCTTAAAGGCAACTTTTGTGCAAATACAGATGGCAGTTGAATTAATATCTTAGAATTTCTCCCCAGATTACAGATGAAGTACTTACTGTATGATTAGCTAATTGTTAATTAATTAGCTAGTTTTATTTTTGAATGTTCCCAATAGTCATAAGACACCCTGTGGCTGGTAAGCTTTCAATCATTACACGTTATTATTTACACAGAGATCCACTAGATAACACAGGAAATCCACCACTAAATAAATGACACCACAAAAACTCAAAATACATGTGAGATTTAATAAAAGAAAGAAAGTACAAAGTGAGTGGAAAGAACTGAAAGTCAAAAAAAAAAAAAAAAAAGAACCCAGCACATTGGGAATGACAAAGTGAGTGGATGCAGCACGTCCGAGAGGCTGCAGGTCCCCAAGGCACCTCCACCTGCTTCGAGCCAACCACCCCATCTCCACCCCTGGGGCATCCACCACAGCCAGACGTGAAGCCTACAGAGCTTAGAGCCCCGCAAAACACATTTTAAATTAGAAAGCAGATAACATACATGATGGTAAATGTTTAAATGATAAAAAAATGGGCAGTTTTTCCCATTATTACCAACCTTTTACAGATAAATGTATAAAACAGCGGGAAGATGTGTAACTGAACAGCTTCAGTCATTTCTGAAGGGTTTTTCTTTCACTTCTAGCCTACAAGATGTAAATTTTCGGACTGGAGTGAGATTAGCATCACCATGCATTTGTAACTTGTTAAATAAAAATAAGATACAGAACTACCCTATATACCACATAATTAAATCTTGTCTCAGCCAAAAGGGAAAAAACAAGTCGTAGAGGAAAGAAAAAAAAAAAAGACTGAGTCCCATTGGGGAGATTATGATGTCAACTGCTCTAAAGAACAAGTAACTACAAGGAAAAGGTATGTCTGTCACAACATAAAGTCATCTATATATAATAATAATCATATTAAAATATTGTTACATACATTCTGAATGTCTTCATCAGAAAAAGCTGGAAATTTCTCCACAATGCCCATGGATTTGAAGGTTTTTACTCTTTCATTGTTATCATCATTATTCTTAACTACCTGCTATTCTAGGAAAAAAGAATTGATCTCTGAGGAGCCAGGGCAGACGGGAATCATTTGCATAGATCTCGCTGGCTGCAGCATGAGATCGGAAGAAAACTAGCGACTGGAAAAGCGATGGCGAGGCAGCTGTTTGCATACCCAGTGCCACCAGTTACTGCTTTATCCCAGCCATTGTAGCACTGGCCTTGAGAAGCAAAACAATCAACCAAAAAGCACTGCTTACTCATGCAATTAGTGCACTAGAGATTTTCATTAACAAAAATCAAAATCCTGCCCCTAATTTGCTACATGACTGGACTGTAGTCAGTGGTGAGCTGGAATTGTCTTCTTGCATTTAACAATAGGTTGGGTTCCTTGGATGTTTCTCTGAGAAAAACACATTAACCCTCCTAATATTTGACAGTTACTCTTTTAAATACATCTAACCTGGAGGCACAGCCTTAAAAATTAAGTGTTCAGCTTTCAGCAAAATCCTAACAAGTACACATACTTTTTAAGTCTTTGAAAAACGGCCTGTTCTAAAAGGTACCTGTGAAATCTCCATGAGGTTCTTTCTTACACGCATCAAGTAACACTGACGTGTTTTTCAGTATATCCATATAAAAGGCCAATGTCCATATGAAAACAGTTTAATACCTGAGCATGTATTTAGAAAGAAAAAAAAAAAAGCTGCTTTAATGGGATATGCAAGTTAAAGAACCTCATTTTAAAATCCTGCAAAATGCAGCCCTCAACCAGAGCAGTAACAGCTCTGTTGCAAGCCAAATAAGGAATTTGCTGACAGCTTAGCTTAAAGACAAGTCTTTAAGAAAAAAAAAAACCACTATCAGAGAAAACCTGTAACATTAATAACTAAATAAAAATGCACACACTCACAACTAACACTTAGCCAGCCAGTGTTTTTATAAACTCTAAAGAAACTATGTGGGGTTTAATATAAAATATTTGCTTTCTTTTAGCCTGTTATCCGATGGATGGAATTGGGTCCAACTATTTTTCCCTGACAACATAGCTAGTAAGTCTCTATTCAGTTATCATCCTGCCTTATCACAAAATGGTTTGAGTGGAAAAAAAAAAAATAATATCGATCCTAATTATTCCTCTAAGCTCAGTTGCCCAGGAAAACAAGGCTGTGATTTCTAGGCATGAGGAGTGTTAAAGGAAGCACCTTCTGCGAGGAACAGAGCTTATCAGCATAAATACGGTGCATAGCTCAAGATCAGGGGATTCTCCTTATTAGGCACATAATAAGTTTAAGGTTAAAGAGTAAAAGTAAAGATGACTGCTTAAATAGTTTTTCCACAACAGTAAAATACATTGGTAAACGACAACTGAAAAGTTATACAAATCCTGTAGTTCCACATTATACAACAAACTCTTATGAAAAATCTTTCTATGTAAGTGTTCTACTTTAGCAGTAAAGAAAATTCAAAACATTGTCCCATTAATTTTATTAACCACTCTCTCTCTCTTTTTATATATATATATATTATAAATGATGTAGAAAGTGTTTAGAGTAATTCAGGATTAAAATACATAATTACTGGAATGAAGGTTACTCTGACTAAGATTCCCAGGGCAGAAAGTACTGTGTTTTTCTACCCTCTCTAAAAAACTTACTGAAATTGAGAATTTTGTTAGAAAAATAAACGTTTCAGCATTCTTCATACCACTCCTCACATCTGTACATGTACAGAGGAAGATATATGAGCCTCAAGCAGTCACCTTAGCCAACTAAAAAGAAAACAAATCTAGAAAGCAAGTATTTAGCTGGTGGGTAAGATGAGTTCAGACAAACAGTTATGGTCACTTTATACACAGCTGCTGGGTTTAGAACAAAACATCTTACTTTAGGGATTAGTTGACTTTGTATAACAAAATGTACATGGTAAGGTTACTTCCTTAAAACCTCCCGATAAATTCTGCACAGACAACAGCGAGTTGTGACACTGCAACCACCGGAGATGCTCATTTTCTCTTTCACTTTGGTCCACTCACACAATGTTATGAGAAGGGTCACAGGGTGGGAAACTCAAGCAACTTAACACATGAAAGCACCAAGTCCACTCTTGGCCTGAAAGTCTGTGTGTGATTAACTGAAAGAAACAAAACATAAAAAAGCATGAATTAAAGTTATGAAAAATTAAACAAAAGCAAAACGTAGCAAAATATGTTAAAAAGAAAAAAGGAAGAGAAGGGCAAACACTGCTTGGGCATCTGGAGACTCACAGACGAGAGCAACCCCCGGCACGCTGAGCCCCACGCCAGGGCACAACCTGCGTGAGAGCTGCAAGCGCAAAAGAGAATCTCAGCACTAACAATTTTATTTCCCTGGGACACCATTCTTCCATCTCCAATTTTTTACTTAGTAAAGCTACTAAACACTGTGTTGAAACAGGAGACGATAAAAGGTTCAACTAGCTCTCCTAAAAACTGAAACAAGAAAACACACTTCCCCCCACCCCCACCATCCCTGTCTTTATCTCCCCTCCCCAAGCTCACGACATATTCCCAGTTCCTGCAAGGTCCCAACATCTTGCCCATAAACCCAGGACGTGTCTCCACTCGCATACCCATCCCCTGGGGAGTTGCGGGGGCTCTCCCAGCAGCGATGTTCCCCTGGCACCCTCTAAGTCCCGCTTGCCTCATGCCGCCCCGGGTGGGCACCTGCCCCCGTTGCAAGCCCCCAGCTCGTATCACACTCAGCTCGGCGCAGCACCAGCTCCTCGTTGACCAAAGCCCAGGCGCAGCCTGAACCCTGAGCTCTGCCGGGGGAAGCTTTGCTGCTGGTCCCAAGGGCGGACACGACACGGCCTGCCACCAGCCCCCCAGATCCCAGCTGCATTCCAGCCCGGCTTGCTTGAAAGATCTTGGTAAGAAAGCCGGCAAAGATATCCCTGTTGCTTGCCAGGGAATACACAGATCCTCTTAACGCCCCAGTAGTCTGTGGGATCCACATCAAACCGACCGCCCGGGATGCGGCAGTGGGATGGGTTAGGGCTGTGCTCTGACACACAGGTTTCACAAGACCCCCCAGCTCCTTTTGAGGCCTCCCAGATGAAGAGGGGGTCTGGGAAGACCGGTCACTGGCAAGGCCAAGGGGAGGCACCTTCCTCTGAATTATTTTATTACAAATTTTATTATCCTGCTTGAGCAGAAACTCCCAAATACCACATTTTGAAGTAGCTCACAGGTTGAAAAACAAAACCAACCGCCCAAAAAAAACCAACCCCAAAACCTAATCCAAAACCACTTCCTCTCCCTAATTTATTGATTTTATTCCTGGTAACTGTGTACCTACTCTAGCTGTGCTCCAGAGCTGAAGAGAGCCCCCTGGCCCGAGCGCCGTGCAGGGGTCCCCACTGCACAGAGCACACACTGTGGGTGCCCCTTGGTCCTTCGTATGCCACCCGAGCTACCTTCTCCTGGCCTCGCTTCTGACCATGGCCGGTTTCTAATCCCCACTTAGAAGAGGAAGGGCGTCTGGACTCACATCTGCAGGTGGGTTAAAACCAGCAAAGCGCAGGGAAGCTATTTCTATCGCAGACAGACGGAGCGGAGGGGAAGCTGCAGCATTTCCATCAGGCCAGCGCACACAGTACATCACCACCAGAGCATCCCAGTGACTGGCATCACTCACGCAAGGTAACAGTGTGCGGCTCGGCGTGCTCGCCTTCTTCAGAGCAGACCTGAGCCCCAGGCTGCCCTGGTATTCAGCCTCTAATTCATGCGTGAGTTTAGCTGGATTAAACCCTATCCTCAGCGAAATATTTTACAAACCGTTCTGGACCGCGCGTGAGGCGGGACATGCCCAGAGCATGCTGAGAGGTCTGCAGAAGAGAGTGCTTCGGTTTCGTTTTAACACCAACACTTTTACATTCCAAGGAAATACATTAGATAACACGCACTGTTATCTTCCATCAGAAGAAACAAATTACTAGCATGTCAGTATGCAGAATGAGCTCCTGCGGCGCTGCCGTTCACAGCAGAGAAATGACAGAGCACAAGATCTCATCGGCAACGTGAAACCGAACATTGTGCTGTCAAGAGCAAACTCAGGTATTGCTACTCTCCATGGGTTTGTTTTTTGTTTTTTGTTTTTTGGTTTTTTTTTTTCCTTTTCATCATTAGAAGGCTCAAAGCATTGCCACCAGCCTGTTCTGGATTTGACAGAGTGCAGTTCAGACTCTTAAGCTCCTTCACGCAAGGGGAAGTAACAAAAAATGCTGGAATAACAGAATTACCAGCTTGCATGATGGCACTTCTCATTTTGCTCCCTAGCCAGTGTTCCTTGAAGACTGGCTTGAACGGAAGCAGGATCACCCCCCACACCTTCTCTTTTTAAATCTGTTTGCCCCATTCCTGCTCTATCATTACACAACCAGGCAGCTGAGAGAGCATTATTTACATGCCCTCACTCCACACTCTTCCTGGCTTTAGCAATGTCAATTAACTTGCAGCAAGCTAAGAATTCTGCCGTTAGGGGAAAAGAGCTTTCTCGTAAGCAGAACTGTGTCTTGGAGCCCTGTTTCACATGAAGCCCTAATGAATTTCCGGTGCATCTTCACTCTAAGCTACCGTTTCCCTCTTTACAGCTCTGCCTCTAAAAATAAAGTAAACACACCCTCCAAAGAGGGCCCCAAGCCTACAGATCACAGTATGACGGGGGGCTTCATCTGTAAGACATTACAACTGTGTCACGATTGTCCCCACTCCTCTCTGCTGGGGAAAAGATGCAGCTTATTTCTAGTCACCTTCCCATCTGTCTCCAGGAGTAAACAGCCCGCAGGATCACTTGCACTGGCTGTCACAGAGGCAAGGGCAAATCCCACAGGACTCTCAGCCTTTAGAGAACGGCCCCAAACTGCGAATCCCTCCCACCTGTAGCCACTGGGACTTCCCCAGGGCAGTGCCCGGGCACAGGAGGGCCTTGTCTCTCTTCCACTTTAAGCAATGAGTCAGAAAGGCAGGAATTAGGATTCCAAAATCCCCTTTTCCATTTGCTGTCTAAGCAATTGACCAAACATTAAAGCATCTGAGCAGACACCCAGCTTCCCAGCGGCAGAGGAGAAAGACTCAAGTTCAGTCACTTACTTTTTCTTGTCTTTGTCCTTCTTCAGTGGCTGCTGTGAGGTAGCCTGCAAGGATTGGGACTGCAAGGTCTCCACTGCTACTTTCCGCCTGTTGAAGGCGTTCATCTCTTCCTCCAGCTCCCTCCTCTTCTCTTCCACCTTCCTTTTCTCTTCCTGGTGTATCCTTTTTAAGTGCTCAAATTTCTCATGCAGCTGGTAGGAAACAGATCCTCTGAGCATCACATCCAGCACGACCATCAGGCTGCACTTCCCCTGGAGCACGGTCACACCTCCCGCACGAATCCCCACCACCCTCCAGAGACCAACCAGCTGGCAGGCTACGGCAGCCGGTGCCCCTGCACCATGCAAGTCCCTCAGCAGAGCTGATCTCGGGGCAATCACAGTCTCTTCACCGAAAGCAGTGAAGACAGTAAGTTCAGCTCTGCCTGACACCACGTAGCAACCGGGAGAAAGAGTGAGCCCTGGATAAATGCACTGAGGACCTCGGCTCAGTCTGCAGCCCTGCCACGGGGCTGTGGGTATTGCAGGCTCTTTCGTTCCTCACCAGTTTTGAAGATGGGCCATTTCTTTCCTCCTTAGTCACAGCAGCTGCCCACGGCCTCACACCACTGACACGAGGACTCCAGCCCAGCTGCCCCCTTTACTCTGCTGTCTAGTGAGCCTCCGGGGGGGCGTCTACCCAACATATAGGCTCACAAAAATGTCCCGCATTGCCCTTCACTCACCAAGCAGCAGCTGAGTCTCCTACGCGCTACACAGAACGGGGAAGACTGTTGTTTCTGAGGCACCTAAACCAGTGATGCTGTTTTGAAAACATTACCCTGTGTCCCCTTCTCTGAGTGGGGGAAGGGGGGGTGTGTGTGTTTGTGCTTTGGCTGGTGAGGTCTGCTCAAGAGCTGCATGCGCTTTCCAGGATTCATACGTTGCCCAGACCCAGATCCTATGCTGGCTGTATTTTGGGCTCCTCTCACAGGTTTTTGGCACACCCACCTCTCTCTCCTTCTCCTTCAGCTCTGCCTCTGTCTCCTTGACTTTGTTAACAAACATTTGTCTCATTTCCTCCTCTTTCTTCTGGAGCTCGCCCAAGAACTCTTTCCTTTTGGTCTCGTATGTTTCTTGGAGGCTGGGGAAGAAAGCAAACGAAATCCAGACTCTTTGGACACCAACGAGTTAGGGATGGGGAAATGCATGCCTCTCTGCGATGCTTAAAGACAAACAGGCAGGGAAGGGAACGCCACCAAAGTCAGCTGCAAAGTTCAAACCCAGTGCTAGTATCTTCCAGCCCAGCATTGTGGATACCATGTGGGACAAACCTCCCATTTTTTTGGGGCCTCAGTACCAAACTAATGCCCTAAATTGATGTTAGATGTGAAGGCCGCTCACCTGAAGGGCTGGCTGTCTGGATCCGTGTCCTTGAAGCCCATCTCTTCCAGCTTGCACCTCCTGTACAGCTCATAGTGGCGGGTGTGAGTCTGCTCCCGAAGATCCTCCATGTTGACTCGAATCAGCATTTCCCGCAGTTTCACAAAGTCACAGTGACTTTCATTCTCAACTGATGGAAGCAAAGGGAGAAGTCAGCAAACTTCACACATAGTGAGGGAGCAGAAATGCACACGCAAATTAAATCCAGAGACTACTCGCCTCCCAAGGACCTCTACCTGTTGTCCCACACGGGGCACAACACAGCCCCTTGGATGCACTACTGCCTGCCGGTAGGAATGGGAATTCAACGGAAGGATTGGCCAACCCACAAAAGGCTGCACAGGACATTTCTGTACCTTTGGGCACCTTCACGCACACATGCTGGAGGGGAGGGCAGAGCTGGAGAGGGTGCCAGCATGTGCAGGCCCAAGGGAGGTTTGCTGTGGGTGCCGGCTCGCAGCACCTTACCTTGCACCACTCCCCATGGGTACTGCCGAGCTCTCACCAGCTTGTTCCCAACCTTCACCTCCTCCGTGCTGCCGACCACAGCGAAGGGCAGATGAGCCTGAAACAGAGCCAAGGCCAGGGACTCAGTGCACGGGCGAACCCCTCAGAGATCAGCCTCACCATTAGATCCCTCTCACCCAGGCACAGGATCCGCTTCAAAAAGTCCTTCCTCTGAAGCTAACAACCTCCAATACTCAGACCAGTGACTACAATGAACTGGGATATTACAACGGACAGCAGCGTAGGGCCGTATCACAGCTTACTAGCAATGCTGGCTGGATTGAACTAGATGGGGAAATATTGTAGGAACACCATGATCAGTATTGATCTCCCTCTATCCATTTGTCAGATTGTTCTTGCAGCTGTGGTCTCTCCACATGCCAAGAGCAAGGCACTCCCCTGCCTCACAGAAAGCACAAGCAAAGACATCCGTAAACAGGCCTTGGCACAGCAGTTTGTGTGTGGGCACTGGAAGGGACATGTGCAGGATACCATGTGTGCTCACAGCTCTCCAAGTCTCCAAAGCATCAAGCGCTCTAAGGAAGCAGGGACCGTCCTCAAGCATGGCAGGAGAGGAGCCACGGAGCTTCAGTGGGACGAGGTTGACAAAATCCTCCACGTTTAGGAGGAAATGGATCCAGAAGTGAGGAATTGGTGAGGCGGCCAGAAATATTTCCATGGAGGGGGACAGGACAGATGGAATAGGACATGGAGGGGACAGATGAGGACAGGACCAAGCAGGCATGGCTCCCATTTTTGTCCCCAGTGCATGCAGCTTGCAATTCTCTTAAAAAGAGTGCATCTTCCAAATTTTTCATGAATTCCATAAAGAAGCACTATTACAGTGAAAATACCTATCTAGTTGACCCAGAAAGGAATTAGCTATTAAACATTTAATAAAAAAAAAGGGGGGGGTGAGGTGAAAGAAAAGACAAAGCATGTAATCAGAAACAGCTATGCAAGAAAGTGTTCACTTTGATGAAAAAGCTACTTTATATTTAAAAAATTAACATGGAAACATTTCAGCTGTTTCTATTGCGATAGCTACACTGATTTGGGCGACAGGAAATTTGAAAGTGTTTTGCATATGGTTCAGCCAGGTCTGAATTTGATCTCTGAATTTCAAAAAAAGACAATTTTTTTTTTCTTTATTTTATTTCTAACAATTATTTCTAACAACTTTTTTTCTTTATTTTAAATTGGGTTTTCTCTGCTTAGCCTCCTTAAGTCAGAAGAGGCTAATGTAAATCTTAACTGTAAAATTTTTATTCGAAGTTTCTCCTTCCTCAAATGAATAGTAGCCTAAAAGCAGACAGAATGAATTTCGAAGAAAGTATTTTTCACAAATTCAATAAAACAAGTTTTAGAGCTGAGTTTCTCCAGAGAACCTGCAGATTAAACAAGAGCCATATTTTAATTAATTCTGTATGCAACAGCCTTAGGCATCTGTCAGATCCACAGCTGAACTTTCAAACAGATCTAGCGTCTGGACAATCCCAATGAAACTTGCCCTTCAAATGCATTTTTGTGCAGCAATTTAATTTGTCACAACTTCTGGCGGCAATGCGATTGGCAGCGTTACTCACATTCATCACAGAGTTGATCTCAGCGACTGCTTCATCATCAGTGGGGAACTGATAGATCTGCACGCCATTGCTGACCAGCTCGCTCATTATCTTTATCTTGAACTTGTGCAACTCACTCTTGGAGATGGTGTCTGCTTTGGCAATAATCGGGATGATGTTCACCTACAGCAGAAGACAGAAAGGAAAAAATAACCAGGTGAGCAGCAGTCGGGCAAGCAGCTCTGTTGGGAGCATGGGTGCCCGCAGGGTGAGCCGAGTCCTACCCTGTTGGCTGCTTTACATTTCATAAAACCACAAGGCTGCTATATTTTGCATGTGTGCTGCAGCACAAACCCAGCTGAACACTAGAGGGAAGAGTTTTCCAGGATTAATTTGGCTACAAGACATCCAGATAAACCAAAGACAAACACCCTGCAATAAATACACAATGAGCAGATCAAAGCCTCTGCTCTTGCCTATGTATTTTGTTACACACTTCGAGGGAGGCAGAGACAGCATAACTGTCACATCTCAAGTTATCACCTATCCACTCCTGGCTGTGCTGACAAGCCGTTTTAGAAGACAAGCCCAACGATGAAACGCTGCAGCGAGCTGATGTGAAGCCTTCCCACGCTTGAGTAGAGGGAACAGGGACTCCTCAGACGCTTTCCCAGCAGCTGCCGATCCTTTCCGAGGACTCCCTGAGCCTCCCCGTGAGGATCACAACTCTGGCGTGCTGTGCGGATTACACGGACCACCTGGGAAAGGTGCAGGGTGCCACACAGCAGACAGGAGATTTGTTTTCATGCTGCTGTTGCTCAGCTTTGCTTTTGCATCAGCAGCCACCCAGCACAACACAGTGCACAGCTTCATCAACCCGGGTTTCACAAAGCCACCTGCAATCTGCTGGGTGGGGAGGTCCCCCCAAGTGCTCAGTACCCACAGCAAATGAGGGTCACATCCCACATCCTTCAGGAGGGTGTGGTTCGCTATGAACCCGTGTTTCGGAGAGCTACAGCGGGGCAGGACCTATCACAGGAACCTCTACTAGATAATGCTGCTATGCCCAGGAAAGCCAAGTGCAATACTGCAAACCACTCCTTAAACAAACAAACAACAAAACTCGTCTATCTGAACAGCAGCCAAATTCATAGAAGTCAAGCACAAGAATTCAGACAAATGAGGGAAAAGTCTGATTTGCCATCTAACATTTCCCAACAGCCAACGCTTTTTGTCCTACAGAGCAGAAATTCATAGCAGCCATTTGGTCTCCAATGGGTGCCCATTAAAATAAATAACCTTGCTTTCCCAGCTCAAGTTCTCTTTGTAGCTCAGTGGGCTTTTTTCCATATTTCTTGGGTTTTCCCCCTGCCTCTGGTTTAGCATTCACTAAATACAAGAGCATTTACTTGCTCCGAAATAAAATAGTCTTAATTTGCTCACTGCAAGTTTATCTGAGAGGATAAATTCCTCCTTTTTCTCAGCCACTGACCTGACCTCTTCCACCAAGGACCACAAACCCACACAGAACAAGGTCTGCTGCTCACTCCACTCCTCAGCAGGTCAATGTCCTCATTACAAAGGTAAAAAGTGCCATGACCACAGCTGGGTGCCTCGCTGACCTGCTAAGAGCCAAGGAGGCTTGGATTCAATATCTCCCACAGAGAAAGGGTCAGCTCAGGGCTCCCGTACCACCCGCTCAGGAGCGGTATGTGCAAGGGGAAAGGCGCCGCCAGGGAGCTGCTGTCTGCAGGGCTTCGTGCTCTCCATCCTGCCAGGCACACTGACAAACCAGCACAAGAGGTGATTTTAGTCCATTTTCAGTTGGTGTGAGCAATTCCCCACTCTTCTCCCAAAAACCACCAGCTCAGCCCTGCTTACAGCGAGGCAGGAGGTGCAGAGCCTGGAGCTTGGCACGGCTTTCCCAGCAGCAGGAGAAGGCAGGCTCCGTGCTCACAGCTGCCGCCCCAGCAGTACCCAAACAAGGTGCAAACTGAGGTTGGTTCAAGTCCCCTCCAACCAGGTTCCTCACGCTTTGAAAACACAAAACGGTCACAGAGTTCACAACTCCAAATGATTTTACAAGTTGTTGTATATCCAGTAATCAGTAGCCAGCATCCATACTGTGGAGTCCTGGAAATGGCATTTGAGGGTACCTCTCTCCTTCTCTCTTCTTCCCTTGCGAGTTCCTTAATTTTTTTTTTTTTTTTTTTTTACATTATTACTGTTTCTCCTTTTGATTTCATGCATGCCTTGGAAACCCACAAGCTGGAACCCAACGGTTAACAAGCGATACCCGGAGCACCATTCAAATATCTTCCTGTTTTCCTTTCTCCGATTTTGAGCATTGGCACTCAAAAGCTGTCTAAGTCTAGAATGAGCTCATCTCTCTATAATAAGGAGAAAGAATGGAAAAGTTTGGAAACAAGAAACAAACGAGATACGAGATGCTACCGAACCAAACTGCATGTCTAACCCTGCCCTCCTACAGCACCTTCCACACATCCATTTCTATGCAAAGGCCACAGTATGTGGCACAGAGGTTAGTGCCAAATAAACTATTAAAACAACTAGCTAGAGAAGAAAAGTCACCTCTCCTCTCCTTCCCAAACAGGTTTTAAAAACCCAATAAAAGCAAGTGATGCCAGAACCAAGCGAGGTTTCTGTCTCCGCTCTCACTTTTACACAAATAAAGTTTACCTGGGGTTGCAGGCAAAATCGCAGAGCAACATTCTTATATTTCATGGTGGAAGGGCAATATTCTCTATTTAAAGACCTAGTAACAAAATCATGAAGTTAATTACTGGAGCGTCACCACACTGAATGTGACAGGCGTGCAGTGTCGCCTTGACTGGCAGTCCCTGTGCTGGAAGCCTTTGCTGGAGTTGGAATTATGACCAGAGGAAGTCTGTGCCTCAGACAAGACAGTGAACTCACATGCACAAAATGCACCTCATTCTCAAGTCATTCTGACCACAGAGTTATTGCTTATCTCCAAAAATAAAACTTATAAGAACGTGCCAAAATAAGTCAGTTGGTAGAAAACAATTTTGCTGATATAATAAGGCTACATGCATTTTCACCCTGTGAAATACAGCTGGGTTTTTCCCCATCTCCAAAGCGTTCCTGAATGCAAGTCCCAGTGAAGCCAACAGGCAAATCCTACCTTGGAAACCAAACAGCAGAGGCACAAACCAGCCTGAAGCGTCCCCACTGGCCAGTGACCCACCTAGGACGTGTCAGCTCGTGAAGGGAAAGCAATTAGCCACAGCTCGTAAACAGCACACACTGACTGGAAACCATCCAGGGACAACAACCAGGGAGCCCCAGGATGCCCACAGCAGCGCACAGCTGTGCCATCACTTTCCAGGGCAGGGCTGTTTTAAAATCAATAAATCATGTTCTCATCTGACACAGATGCAATTTTATTTATCTTCTTTATTTATCCCCTCCTTTTCCTGGGTTAAACCCAATGCAAAGCCAACCCCTGCCAAGTCATACATGCTTCCCACCTACCAGTCAGCCACATTTCATCTACTTAGAACCACTTCTGAAGATGCTTCTAGCTCTCTGGCTGTAATTAAATACCCTAGACAACAGCTGGCCATGAGCTCAGCCAAACAAATACTGTATTACCATACAATGGAAGATTTTGTTTACAAAACAGCTTTACCCAGAAGGCATTTTGTAAACTTTAAACTAAAAGCAAGATTCATTATTGAAATCATCACACAGATTCAAAAGCCTGCCCAACACCTGATGCCATGCCACCAGTATGCTAAAGCAAAGGTGTAATTGAGCCAGGTTCCTACAAAACCCGTGTTAAACTAGTCTCAGAGGTTGAGCCAGCAGAGCATGCAGCAAAGCATTGCCTCCGATACACCTTTTGTCTCCATGGGCTCCATCCTTCAACTGTAAAACAGGGGTCACCAGCCACGTAAAGCTTCCCCAGAGGAAAGCCACGTTCAGGTGCGCTCACACAGCTGCAGGCGGGAGTCAGAGCACGTTCCCTCTCTGCTCAGCCACAGGAACCACTCGCTGTCACCAGCCTGGAGCAGACAGAAAGCTGTCTGGGGTTTGCTGACACCCCACTTCACTCTGCACACACCCTGGCCCCCAGACACAAATGGTTGATGTGTACTGGGAAAGGCGCACAGCACTGTCACACACATCTTTAAGGAGTGACTGGAAAGCACCTTGGTGTCCTGGGATGACACCAGTGCAGAAATGTAAAATAAACCCCTGACACCTAGAAAATATCAATGATGTCTACTTGCTTATTCATTTCCACGTGCCTGCTTTGTTGAAGCCACCACACAATGTAATCCAAGATGTTCTCAGGCTGCGGTAAGAAGGGAGATGAGAGCAACGGGACAAAATGACTTCAGAGAGGACTATTTAAGTGGAAGTTTAGAAGTATAAAAAGCTTGTATGCGCACAAAGTTCCCATCCCTGCACAAGTACAAAAGATTTATTTTGGTACGCTCAAGGACCATGTTAAAGGCAGCCACAAGGAGATATGAAAAGTAGGGAATGCAGAAGGAAAAGAAGAGAAAAGCTTTGTGGGACCACCAGCACCAAGGGGAATCGTGCAAGAGCTTTCCTCCAAACATATTTCTGGGAACATGTAATGCTGGCACAGCACCAAGAGACAAGAGTTTATTAAGGGAAAGTTTTTGGATTCCTGATGAAGTCAGTGTAACAGCCACCACGGTTACAAACAGCCCACTGCAATGGGAAGCCAGCGCCTGATCTGGAGTGGGGCCAAGGAAAAGCAGGCCAACAGCCCCGGGTGGCAAGGGCAAACAGGAAGGACTCCATGAGGGGGGAACTCTACCCACCAGAAAAGTCCGATAGAGCTGCACGTGTACAACAGCCAGAGAAGAGAGCATTCCCTAAATGTAATCCAGGGGATCTCCAGTTACTGCAGGGTCCCAGCCACCTTGCCTGCCCCCTCTGTAAACTGGTCGGCATCTGCCATCTGAAAGGAACCACCTTGCTGCTAAAATACTGCTCTGAAAGGCAGGAAATTCTTGCAAAGAAAAGAAGAGATATTGCTGCCACTAGTGACCTTTGAAGCCTCCTGCAGCTCCCTGGAAGCCAGCTGGAACAACCAGAATTGTGTCAGAAACCTCCTCTGAGCTGCAGGAATATCAGCAGTAACCAGTTAAGTAACCCACTGCCCCCTAAGGCAGAACAGCTTACGCACAAAGAAACAACCCCCAGCTAGACCCTCTCACAACCCACTTTTAGGATTCCTATGACCTTGAGAACTTCTCACCGTATTTACATTTTCAGAAGATATTGTGATCTGCTATCCAGATGACCTGGCACTACCAGTAGTGACAGCTCACATACTCCCTGCGTGCCAGCACGCACAAGCAATGCTTCTCTTCAGCCCCTGTCTCCTCCCTACTGACCACTACCTTAGGGCATCTACAGTTGTAGTTGCTCCCAGCCCCTCTGGCCCTGGTCAGTACAGCAGAGGCAGCTCCGCAGTTTCCACAGTTCAACTGCAGGAGCTGGAACACATCCTTACCTGTGCACCTGTAAAGAAGAGCTAATAAAGATGCAGTTGATGGCTTTGATAAATGTAAACTGAGCTGAGTAAGATTCTTACAGTGATGGACACACTAGACTTCACACAGCTAGCTGGAAAACAGGTATTTCACCTGACATTTTCAAGATAGTCGGTGAGAAAAAAATGCAGATGACCTCAATAACCCACCAGGGCAGACAAAGTTTTACCAGAGTCCTAAAAATGGTTCAGCTAATGTGCAGGAATCACTCCAGCACTTACATGGAAGGAACAAAACCTTCTGCATGACAATCAGTATTAACAGAGGCATCACCACTTCCAGAAAGAGGGACCATGGTCTCCAACCCCTTACCTTGCTATCCAACTTCTTCATTGTCACCAGGTCCAAGGACTTGAGCGAGTGCCCAGTTGGGGTGATGAAGTACAGGCAGACGTGAATCCTCGTGTCATGATAGTTGAAGAGAGATCGGCGGATTTTCAGCTCTTCTTGCAAATAGTTTTCAAACTGCGTATCAATGTACTCAACTATCGGCCTGTAACTAAAACCATACCATTAGCAACCCAGATACTGGACCTCAAAATTAAACAGTTTGAAGGCTTAAGTTCTCCTAGGCAGACCATGGTATCATTTAAAAAGTAGTTATAAGACTCAAACAATTTATCCTTACAACAGGAAAAGTATGGCATTTACACACAGACCTTATAATCCAAAGGTTGCTGGAGTCTCCTGAAGCTGCACTGCAAAGTCTAAGGACAGTGGAGCACAGAAAGACGACTACTTCCACAAATCAAACTTTGCCCAGATCTCAGGGCTAAGCCATCTGGCTGTAGCAATGCAACATGACCAAGGAGAGACCTTGCAGTCCCAAAAAGACTTTACCTGGGGCTTGAGCAAGATGTCTGTGTAATTAAATGAGATAGGTCCAGAGACACCAATCACTGCCAGAATAGATAATTCCCAACCCTGTACTGAGGACAGATTGTTAACTGGTGACGCTCCTGGAGGACACCATTCTCTTCTGGAAAGACCTCCTATGACCTCTCTTTTTGGCTCCTCACCCAACTCCCTGTACACTCAGCCCCCAGAACCAGAGCCACTGCAGGGAGCTACTCTATTAACAAATATGGACACCTTCTCTGCAACGCTGGAAGCAGGACTACAGGCAGTTCACATCTAAGCATCAGAGGCAAGCCCAGAAATGCCAAGCAGATGGCACGAGACCTGCCTTTCGTCTTTATTTATCTGATCCCCAAATCCAACCGCATCCACAATCGTTAGCTTCAGGTGGACATTGCTCTCCTGCAGGTCGTAGGTCCGTGGCCGCAAGCGAACCGCACTCTCATAGTGACTGGCTTCCTCTGTCTCAAACGTGGTATTGAAGAGGGTATTCATAAGTGTGGATTTCCCAATGCCGGTCTCACCTAGGAAGGAGAAATCATCAGCTCACTGCAGCATGAATTTGTCACAGGTACTTCAAAGAACATTAATTACAGAGCAGAACTAAATTATACTGTGAAAGGTTACTACAAACTACTTGTGGACAGACATATAATCTTCCCAAAGGTAACTACATTCTTGAAGGCCTCCCATGCTTAATGCAAAGCTAACGCAGAGCACTTTGGTCTCATTCCCCCAGTGAGGATCACACAGCACAGCAAAACATACTATTTTCCTTTCCATGCACCTGGACTTTGCTTGGCATTCTGCACCAGAGAAGCTGGGGAGAGTACAATTTCAGTAGAGTCTTTTGAGTCTCCAGATGAGAAGGAATAAAACTCAGCTGCTCCTACTGACAAGGACCATGTGAGTCAGTTCTTGGCTCTCCCAAACACAGCGACAGCGCCAGGTAACGCTGTGGATTGGCACGAAGCAATGGGTGTCTGGTGTGCTGTGGACCAGACGTGGAAGTCTGACAGTGAGGTTTCCTCGCTCCTTTCGGTGAGATTCCCAACTTTAACAGGCTTCTCTACCACTTCCTCTCTTTGCTTTATCTTGCCACAAAAGTCTCAGGGGACCTGCCTTTTTTGAGAGTGGAGACCCGTGTGAGGAAGAAATCTGGGGGCCTATTTCAGTGCAGAGAAACAGGCTGACAGCTCTAGACCGGCTAGGACAACTTGCTATCAGACTGAAAACTTCTTTTCACAGCAGAAAAGACGCTGGATGAAGGTTTCAAGATTTCACTGCGCAGCTGAACTCTGGTCTGCCTGGAAGCCTGAAAGCAGCTTGTCCCTATTCCACAGCCTCAACCCTGTAGTCCCACATGTCCCAATAACTGCCGAAGGACTAAAGCCCCTTCTGCTGTAACCCTTTCTGACTCCATTCACACAACAGCTACACCAAAGTCGGCTCTGTGGCTCATTTGCTCTCTCTCCCCTCTGAAAAGCACCACAAGCTCCGCACAAGGCACTCAGTGAGCTGCTGAGATCTGGCTTGGTACACGCAAACTGTCCAAGACAGTCTCGTTCTGCACAGACGTGTCACAGACAGCATGTCTATGCTTTGAGATGATAGGGCCACCTGTGCAGCAAACAGAATTGGCCAAACTGGACGAAATAAACAACAAACTCTTCCACCCCATCAGGCATGAGCTTCCACAGGCATCCAAACAATCTCAGCAAGACAGTAGCTGTCTGACAGAGAGCAAGAGGTGCTGCTCTGCCCTGAAGAGCTCCAGCTGCACAGGGAGATCTTGCAACCCAGCCCAGATGATGGTGTTTGCAATGCAACCAGTTTCATCTCATATTGCTCTTGATTTCTGGAGTTTCCCTTTAGTATTTCTGCTTCCTTCAAGGCTGCCTGGTTGCCCCATGATTCTTCATGCCAGATCAGCCAAGGGGAGACAAGAACGCTGTTTTAGGGGAAAACACAGTGAAACCAATACCAAAATGCTATGTAGCATCTGTGACACAGAGGTCAAAGCATGACAATGTTTTCAGAGGCCATGTTCCACAGTGCATTTTCACTACAGACTTCAGCAGATCGCTGTGCTGAAGCAGAGCACTTCCAAGGCATCTTCATCTTTCCAGTAGTAGAAAAAAATCTGCCAACTTGAACCTCCAAGATACGCAGAGGGAGAGAACGTGGAGTCACGAGGTGATAGCAGAGAAACTTGGTAGGGAGAGAATAGTTCTTAGAGAACCAGCAGGGGCAAGATTAGGAGAAGTTTCCCATCTGTAGCTCCCCTGTTCCAACAGCCATTGAAGGACACCTGGGATGCATCACAAACCAAACTCCATCCCAGAGTATTTGGCTCACAAGCCATCTGTGAGCCAGAAAGGCTTTGAACTCCTGCTCCTGGTAATGAAACAAGACCCTGACATTTTCCAGATTGGCCTTCAAGGGACCCCATTTAAACTCCTCATTCACTACACGCAGCCTATCGGCCGAGGGATTGGAGAGAGGCAAAATCCAAGAAAATAGCTTTCTACTCCCTGCTCATTTCCCAGGCAGTCCATCGTGCTACACCTTCGGCATAGACAGCCTTCTACTGAGTGCAGCCCCTCTTGCTGGACCCAGCCACCTCCCTAGAGCCCTACAGTGGACACGCCGATGGGAGAGCAGGAGGGTGAGCAAGTTTCTATTCAAGGGACGTGCCATGCCTGCTGCCAAGGGGTTTGGGCTTTTTCCTTCTTCAAGCACTGCGGGTTCTGCTCTTCACTGGAGAATAAATATCTCATGGTGCTCAGAACAGGGCACAGACACACCGCTTCCTACCAGCTGTGGCTAAGAGCTGTGCAAGGAAATAAAAACAGCCTGGTGGTCTAGATGAATCCGACAGGAAAGCCGTATGAGGAACTCGCTACTGATGTAAGCCACATTCTCCCGTTCAGTTGCAGGCACAGTTAGGAGCAGAAGTGGCAAACAGGGGTACAGAGGTTTTTTCCTCTTGTCCAAAAAAAACGTGGTAATTTTTTTCAGTGTGTCACAAATGGTGTGGCCAGATGAGAATGCAGGAGTATCCATTCTGGTGTCCCCAAGGACACTAATTAAAAACATACTGCCCTCTGCTGCAATTACCCTTCTGCCAAGGAACAAGTCTATGAAGTTCAACTGTGATTTCAGCCATGCCTTTCACTCATGGTTGGATATGCAGAAGCGGCTTAGGTATGGCACAAGCACCTTGTGCAAGGTCTCAGGGTTCCCCTGCACAGTTTATATAGAGCCACGTTCTCCTCAGGCAGATTGAGGACCAGGCAGGGAGCTGCTGTCTTGATGTATTTCTGCTGGTCTAGCAGGTTACGATACTTCAGACCTCATACACAATACAAGAACCACCAAAGTAAAAATAATGCTCATCTCATCACTGGAAGGAACTGGTTTCTAGTACTCTAGTCAGCACCGTCTGCTAGATCACATCAATACCAAAACTAAAAAACCAAGAATATAATGAGGTTATTTTAAAGTCAGCCTCTCGCACCTGCTCACAATCTTCAAGACAAACACTTTACAATCAATAAGAACAGGAACACTCCCTCTACCTTTCATAGCACTGAGATGGTCATGCTTCAGGCCCTGGGGAAGCATCAACCAGGCACAGCTCAGACACAAACCTCTTATCCCTAGCCTTGGGGTGCAGGCTGACACTCAGAAATGACCGAATTATAACCAGCAGCTCTTGGTCTGTCTGACTGCATCTACTTGGACACTGTATTCACTGAGAAGCTACACATCCCAGCCACCCCAGTTTGCAATGGGAAATATTTAACTTGCCACATATAGTCTTATTCCTTCCTATATCAAAGCTATTGAAGCAGAGAAGATGAGCAACACCTCACTGATTATGGAAATTCTTCTGGTTTGACCCACAAGGCTGAGCCACTTGGACCTCCCTCGCACTGCGCCTGTAGCTCGGCTTAATACAGAGCTGGACAGTCCCACATCCATTTTCTCCCCTTCCCTTCTCACCAAAGGCAGGAAGTTTATACAGTAAAGCTTTTCCCAAAACTCTGTCTCATTTTGGGCATCGAGTCTCCAACAGGCACTTTTGAAAGTCACAAGTCAGAAGCACAGAGCTCCAGAGAGCTCAAGTTCACTGAAATTAAAACGTATTTTTAAAAAAGAGTTAGGCATTTCTGACTTGCTTAAAGTCACTGCCGAGCCCTGTGGCACAGCAGGACACACAAGAAATCCTGGTTCCAACCTCACCACGCTGCTAGCTCTCCCATGTCTGTTTGCAGAGGACCATGCTCACCCACACAGAGGATGTTGAAGCTGAAGCCTTGTGTGACTGACTTGCTGACCAGCTGATCGGGGAGACTGTCAAAGCCGACATGGCCACCCAGCGAAAGGTTCCTCTTCTCTTCATTCTGGTAGGGAGAAGAAGTCAGATTAGCAAACTGCACCGAGATGGCAAGTCAGATTGATGAGAGGAACCATCAAGTCCAAGAAATAACCACCCTCCTGGGCACTGCAGAGCCACCGACACAAACCCTAATGCTGCCCACAAGAGCTTGTGTTCTGGCACGCCACAGCACAAACCCTCCGACAGCCACCAACAACAGAAAAGAGAGGGAAAAATACAGATCTTGATGGGGAATTGGGAGAACTAAGATACCAGACTACAAAGAAAACACTAGCATGAGCTCCAACTACATGCAGCTGGGAGAGATCAGCAAAGGAAAACCCACCACCATGTGTTTTAGCACTCATTTCTCCTCATCCTTTTTCATTTTATTTTCTTAAACCCTGCAGCACTGAATTCAGCTCAACAGATTCTGCATTCCCTCCCCGCACCCCCCAAGTACTTGATTGGTTTTTTCCTTTGCTCTTGCCATAAGCAGCATGGTTTCGTTCGCTCACGCGTCCAGGGGTGCTGGTCGCACAGGCAGGGCGAGGAACCCTCTTGCTTTACCATCTGCGACCACAGTTTTCCACTGTTTCTCTGCTGTTCCTGTTCCTGCCTCCCCCATATGTACTTTGTTCTTCCTTCTGTCTCCTCCCTCCCCCAGAGGAAGAGGACACTGATCACCTGTACTAAGACAATAAACATCTAAAGAGACAACAGGTCTATGCCCTGCCTTATACAGAAAGGCAGCCCGGATCTGCTCTAATTCCAGAACAGCGGAGTTGACAGAAGGGTCATTTCTGTTTCTAGTAGTTAAGAACAGGAGAGTTTGGATTTGCACAAATATTTCAACTGATGTTGCCACTTCTCTATGGAATAAGCAACGCCATCCTAGCCCAGGGACCAGGCCACTGTCCCTGAAGCCTCTCAAGCACTCTTATCCTTCCATGGAGAAGGAAGGATACATGATTTCAGAGCGTGATTCATTCATCCTCACAGTTTCTTTGGTAAATCACTCTGTTTTTCTTAATCACCAGCACACAGTGGAAGATGGGGATGGAAAAAGTGTCTGCCCTCTGCCTGGCTCTGGTTCTTCTGTCTGTCCCTGACTAGTTGGACTTAGTGGCCCAGCATTAAGGCTGCAAGACAAGAGCATACCCTGAGAAAAGCCTAAGCTGGCTATCAAACTTCAAATTAACTCAAGAGGAAAATAAAAGAAATGACATGATAAGCCTTAAGTATTCCTCTATGCCTGCTAAACAAAACACGCATCTTTGTTCAACTGCATCTCGAGTCAAAGCCTCCTTTAGTTCTGCCTTTGGTAGAATAAATATTCTCAGCTTTGTAAAATAAATCACTTAAATCACAAGAACAACTTGTGAACAGCTGAAGCAGCTCCTATGCCTCATGTACAAACCTTCTGGCTGTCCTGGTTAGCATTTGTTACCAACTCTCAGATGATTTTAGCCCAGCACTCTCCCAAGGGACTCCCTAGACAGAAACACAACCGAATTGTAGCTGGGCTCCTGCGATCAATTCTGTTTTATCCCATCGGGATCGATCGTGCTCACTAAGCGGAAAAAGCCATCATTTAAAGCTTTCCTGTGGGATAGATGGCATCAATTAAGGTTTTAAGGTAGCCAAGAGCTTAGGTGAATTAAAAAGGGCCCTTAAGACAGGGAAACCTCCAAGTTATACTTTCTTCTGTTCATCTGTGACCACACGGAGATGCTAAAGCTCAGACTAACACCTCTGCAGGGACAGACCCCAACTGCAGGACGATTCCCCAGCACACAGGGAGAACAGCGATTCTGTGCGGATCTGGGCAGCCCAATGCTGAACCGCAGATCCGGCATGGGATGGTGCAGCTGCACCAGGAAGGGGAACTTGGACGCACATGTCCTGGGAAAGGACTCGGAGTTGTTCAGGTTTGTTTTTCCTCTTAAGGAGGGGACTGTCACAAGGCACAGGCATGCATCAGCAGAGCTTGGGGGGCTTCCTCTGGCTCCCAGCCCCATCTCCCCTCAGCCCCCGCTTCTCCTCACCCCCCCTGCCCCTCCGAGCCACCACCTCGCAGAGCTTCAAATGCCAGTTCCCAGCACTGCAATGCAGTGACAGCCAGGCAAGCCGTTCCCACAGAAAGTCATCGAGCTTGACAGTTACGCTTTGTGTCTTTTCATTTTCAATACTAAACAAAAACAAGCAAACAAAAACACAAACCAGGAGCCTGGGATGACATTTTGGAAGGGAAATAAATAAAGGCTGCCGATGGCTATGATTAGGCTGAGAGTGCCCGTGGCTGGGAAGAGGTTTCCAGGCAACAGGCAGCACCACTGCTCGGGATTTTAAAATAGGCTCCAGCTCGGCAAGGCTGCATTTTAAAATAGGCTCCAGCTAGGCAAGGCTGCATTGAGAACTCAGTCATGCTTCGGCCGGAGGAAGTCCAAATGCGTTTGCCCAGGGCTTTCTTTCTCTCTTATTTTTTTGGTGTTTGGTCGCTGTTCGTTACGGGACAAGAATACACTTACTCAAAACTGCTCACCATCTCTTAAAGCTGCTAAACCCAACGAGCCAAACTTCAGTGAAATATTTTTGTCAATGACCTTGAAATGCACAGTTTCATTTTATTTCTGTAAGCAGCGATAACAATCTGGTTCAAGTCCAAGACGCTGCTGATACCAAAGCACAAAACCATTTGCTGTGCTTGCAGCACGTTCAGCTGTCACTCAGCCTCCAAAGGGATTTTGCCATTGTTGCTGTGTTAGGACAAACAACGGCAACAACTGCTGGAAAGTAATAAGACTAAAAAAAAGAAAGAAAGAAAAAATTAAAAGGAAGAAAAAAGTTTTCTCTGTTTTATTCTTTCTCTCCAATCCATCAGGCTTACAAACTTGACAGCCTTGCTAACACAACCAATTTTTCTGCTCACTTGTGTTGTCTGGTGCATTGACCTGCCCTGCAGAGGCACCTACCCACCACCCTGATGAGCAACCACCAACACTTCTTCCCACATCTACCTGCGACTGATTTGTGAGTCTCACCCCAATGATTTGGCTCACCCCGAATGACGAACCCTTTTGGCCAGCTCCCGCTTGCCCTGGGTAGCTCAGGGACAGCTTGACACAGTTCACCTACTAGTAAAGACAACAAGGTCACACTCAAAATTGAATTCTTTCCAGCAGAAGCAGCCAGCCTGCAACGCTCAGCATAAATAATCAATCCAGAATACACATGCTGCAATAAACGAGGGCAGCAGTAACACAGCAGTGTAGGGTTTCTTTGTTGTTTTTGTTTTAATCAAAAGCTAAGAATTTCAGGAGGACTTTTTCCATGTTTGGTGCCAGCCGATGCAACTGCCCTGCAGGACAGGAGCAGGCAGGTTACGTGGCAGAGCTGGATGGGATCGGCCACGGCAAGAGGCAGGCAAAAACACAGCCCTGCCCTTTCCAGTTGCACTGGTCTCTGCAGCACCCCCGCCCTCCGCAACGCCCGATGAGAATTAGCTCCCTCATCTCACGGCCTGGAGAGACGACTCTCCTGCTTCTTACCAGGTGAGACCCCATCCTGGGGCTGCAAATAACCATGGGGCAGCCAAACTTTCCTAAAGCTCATTTGATCATTTTGTAACATGATAATTAAGAGTTTGCGATGGCTATGAGTGCGAACACCTACCATAAACAGCCACTGCAGCCCTGAACATCACTTCTTGGGTCAGTAATGGCACCCTATGAAGGACAGCTACAAGGGTTTTACTCGGAGCCTTTGAACGTGCTCTTTGAAGACCTTCTGTGCTGTGAGCTGATCCTCAGGGCTTGAAGCAGAGAGACAAGGGGATAATTTGTATTTTGAACTTGGAATTTGGTGGGAAACAAGAGTCATCAGAAGGTCAGAGCAGAATTTATTAATCCAAAGTCCTTTAAACATTTTCACAGATGCTCTGGCCGGGCTGAGAAGCAGAGTCCTCCAACGCAACAGGCACACAAATGGCATCGGGGGCATAGCCACAGGAACAACAGCCATCCCAGAGGGAAATCGATCTTTGGCTCTGGTTCGACAGCTGTGTCACAGGACCCTTCTCCCGGCTTGCAGGAGAAAGACAGACGTGCCCTTGGTAGCACAGATGGCCACACTTAGCTGAGCACCACAAGAACCGGAAAGAAATCTCCAAACATAGCGCTTCAAACCTGTTGTAAGGCACCAGCCACCCCAGCTTGTGGCCACACTTTGCTGGAGGCTGGGGATGCACTTGGGATGCATGATGGCACGCTGGCCCATTCCTGCGGCCACACCAGCATGAAGCTGCTCAGGGAACCGAAAACCAGCATTTCAAACCCACATCAGCATCCTAAGCTCATCCACAGCAGGGCCAGGCACTGCAGCGGCATCGCGGGGCTTGGAAGAAGTAGGGAGCAGCATTGTTGAGGGCACGGGCAGCAACACTGCAGGCAGCTGGCCACAAACCACATCCGTAGAAGATGATATGTTATTTGGCCCTTTATTGCAAGTGAGACAAGAAAAGGCAGAGAAACACAATCAGAGAGAGCAAATCCAGATCTCTGTAAGAGGGTCAACACAGTATTCACGTATTAATTACGCTTTTCCTAGTAGACAGAGGGAATAAAGAAACCTGTGAGGAGAAGTGGCACAGGCAATAGCATCACCCAGTGTGCCTACGATCCTTTAAAAAATAAAAATCTGATCACAGTTTCTCTTCTTCCAGTCTCTTCATGCTTCACCTCCAAATTAGCATCAGTTTCACTTTGCGTCATTACATTTTTCAGCAACCTCTCCCAGGAAAAACGTCTTTATCCCTGCCTGCACAACCTATGGGGGATGTCAGCAGCGAGAAGATCAGCTCCACGCTCAGCTGCCCCCCAACTGCGTAGTTTTCCCAGCTGGGGCTCCTGGTGCAGAGCGGAGCAGTTCACTCTGCTTTTAGATGTGCTGCCCCTGTTCTCCTTGCTTTCACACCAGCAGCACTATGAACTGACTGGAAGTTGGATGTAAAAGACTATTCTGACATCAGTTGGTTAAAAAAATAAAAAAAAAGATACATCATCTTTCAATTAATCTCAACAAGAAGTGGTCCTTGGTAACACATGCTTGTGTTTTCTGCTTGAGACAATCCTCAGTTCTGTTTTCCTGAACAAAGCAGGTGAAAGCATATGGGTAAACAAAAGCGTAATTAAATACCACAATCATAAATGGTCATATTTATTTTTTTTTAAATGACGATAATTTTTTTTTTTTTAAAGAACTTTGCATGATGGGAGTTGTAATGTAAATCTTGGGCCCTGCTACAGCAGACTCATCATTGTATAAGCAACTTCTGAATACGTCCTGTAAAACCACAAGCAAAAACCAAAAATCCCACGGTTTAGCTGAGCAACAGCTAAACCATGACCTGAGTGAAGACTCCTGGTTTTATACCCTGAGGGACAGCACAGCACTTTTCCATATTTAAGGTGCCTTTTCCCATTTCTACAGCCCAACAAAGATGTGAAAGATGAACAGCTGACATTTTCCAAGGCAAAACAGCAAAGGTCTACAGGGGAAAAAGAAGGGGAAACTCAGTCCTTTCTTCTTTCTGCTAAATGAAAAGGGCTTACGCTTGAGCAACAACCTTCAACCCAAAGGTACCTGCTGCTCCCAAACGCTCCCTCCGGCACCACCGTAGGCTTCACACCGAGCTGTGGCCAGGCTGCAGGTCCCCAAATGCCAACCCTGCTCACAGGGGAGCGGCACAGCCGTTCAGATGAGAGCTGTCTTGTTCCAAGAGCTCACAGGCAGCACTACTGCAGGTCCCTCTCTTCCCAGGCTTTTTCTGTGTATGTTTTTCCACACACCCGTAGAAAATAGCAAGAGGCAACGACACAACATCTGCACAGCACTTTTCCATAGTGCTGCAATTCCCACTACTGAGGCACACTTTTGTTTATGAATTCCTCAGTCCTGGATGACATCTTGACCTTAAACAATACCAAATCCTGCAGGACTCTGTGGCACGGGTCCCCCTCCAACCTGGGTACAGTCCGTTACCTTCACACCCACGCCTTGCACTATATAGCACTGGCTACACCCACGGGCGCATCGTTTCGCACACACAGACGTGGAGCCACAGATCAGCGTGCCAGGCACCCTGCAAAGTGCGGAGCACAGACAGATCCTCTCCCTTCCAATTTACAATCAAATCAAAACAGAAAGATAAAACAGCGCTAGCAGACAGATTGCAGCTCCCCGATCAGCGTGACTCAGAGACCAGCAAGAGGAAGAGCAGGGAAAGCTCCCGCGGGCCCCCGCTCCACACGGCTGCGGCACCTTTGGCAGCGCTCCCGTGGCGGGATGGAGCGGTCATCGCTCTGCAGGGGCCAGCTCGGCACCCGGCACAGCTGGGGACTGCTGTTAGTCACAAAGCAATGACTTCACCGTCTTGATTCCTCATCCACAATCCACCACCACAACAGGGTGTGCAAGAGAAATTAATATGTACACCACTGGGGTTTGTAGGATGCTATTCCCTTCTCTCCTGAATGGAAATGCATGGAATCAGGAAATTATTCGGTCTTGATGCAGGGAGTCTCATTTGCAACTGAGCAGAGAAAGGATTGAATGAGATCTGGCTGTTTATTAAATCCAAGCGGAATAAGCTGGTCCCACGGACAGGCTCACGCATGCTGGCACCCCGAGCGGCCACGCTGCCAGCCCTTCTCAGACCGGGCAGTTCAGGCAGCAGGGCAAGTCAAGCTGCCCACAAACCCACGGAACAGAGAGGTCTGCTTCAGGGTCCAGCACACGCAGGGTCCCTACTTCAAGCCCACAACTGTGTGATGCTGAGGGGACCTCTCCCAAACATGCGTCCCTGCAAAATTCCTTACAGAGGCGCTGGTAGTTTTACTGTTGTTTCACAAGTAAACTGAGTCATGGAGCAGTTGAGTACTTGCCTAGAGACCTTTGGGCAAACAGCGTCGGCAGCCAAATTCAGCTTCTTTGTGCAAGCAGGCACTCCCTGGGGCTTGGCCCAGTCTCTGGATCAATGCAGAAAAATCTGGCAAATCACCTCTCTCAGGACATCCTACCCCATCTCCGAATACTGGCTCAACAAATGCCACTTGACATTTGCAAAGAAACAGCAGCAAGTACAGACTCAAGTTTCCACAAAGAAAACATTTCTTTCAGCAAGCTCCACAGCTGAGGGGCAGTACCAGCAGCACCACACCTGACATTTGAAAAGCACCTCTATGGTACTAGCAACCTTCAAAACAGACACCGTCACACATCAAAATGTTATCTTTCTTGTAGTCACAGGCTAAGGACTATTATATGTATTACAGCATCAATGAACGTGCTTGCGCTTTGCAATCTACTAAGCAGGAAGAGATGGCCCACGAGACCAGATCTGATGTTATCTAACAACAGTCAGAGGATGCTGAGCAGAGTAAGTCTCAGCAGGGGGTTTAGGCACGGTTACACACGACCTCGTGGGTGCCTTTGGTACTGGAGATGAAAGGAAGCACACTTTCAGCTGGCGCTGACCAGTGGAGATCTCAGCACCTCTCAGGCTAAAGTTCTTGCACCTAAATGCCACCTAATCGCAAGCAGATTTGCAAAGTGCAAGCATACACACAATTCTGAAGGTTTTCAGTTAATCTTAAGCATGTGCTCAAAATTCCAGATCCCCATTGTGGAGCACTTAATAACAGGCTGGGGGAAGAAGAATGGAAGAAAAAACCCCAAACCCTACAGAGATCATTTTAGATGTGGGGTTTATGTTGATTTACCACTTGTCTTACAATAGCAACCTGTTGTGCTTCAGCTTCTCTGCTACCTCTCACACGGGTCCCCTCGTGGTGGTGGTACGTGGCCAGTCAAACAGGAGACATCTCAGATGGCTTGAGCAACTCTGCCTTCACTACGCCTGTGCAGGGAGGGCACACTGTGGCAGCCCTAAAGAACTGTAAACAGTAACGCTGCGATGCCTAACACTGTTCCCCCCAGCAATGGCAGGGCAAAGCCCTAGGGGCCTTCACTTCCTTCTCTTTTCCAACACTCAGCAGACCGGAGCACAGCCACGTCTGAGCCATCCCTGCATGTACAGTACACCAGTTCAGCCAGTCATCTCCAGTTGCCTCATGCTCACAAGCTCCCAGCCCACATTGCAGTCTCCCCCAGTAAAAAGCTCACACTTAAGAAAACCCCACAATTCCCAGCCCCACTTTAAACCGCTCTCCTAAGAATGCCAAGAATTTTCCCAGACACTCAAGCCTTTATTCATATCCCTCCCGGCTCCCAGCTGCACTCCCAGCAGGCAAAAACAGCACTGAAGAATTCAGATATGGAGTCACCACCAAGACACGCCAAATAAAAATGAAAGCCACTCTACATTACAGAGGCAAGACGATTCAAAAGCTGAGGTCCTCTCCTGTAGGGTTAACTAACTAAAGGTTACGGTGCCTGAAGTGACACCTTTCTTGAAAGCTTTTGGACCCATTATTTAAGAGCTATTCATAAACCCTGAGACCAGAGAGGGCATTGCGAAGAGCAATGCTCAGCATTTGGCAAAATGAAAATTTAAAAAAAAAATAAAAATCAAAAATCATCACTGGTCCAGTATTAGTGTTTCACGATGTTCCATATGTCCCAAGCTAGTCTTGGGGAAGAAAATGCTGTGCTGCACACCGGTAAAAATCCAGCATGCTGAACATGGCGCTGTAGTCACCTACCCATAAGAAGGTGGACAGGGAATCAAGTGAGAAAGCAAAACTCCTTTTAAGGGAGGAACTCCTTAGGCAAACTCTTTAACTGCTTTCCTGTATCCAAGCCACTGGTGCCAAAACAGCGTTTTGATTCCTGTGGCACACCTCGTACTGATATCCCAGCAACACGCCGGACGCTGAGCACTCCCAGCAGCAAGCCAGGAGCAGGGATCTGCACACTCAACATATTCCCCTTCTGCACCAGCCTGTGCACTTTAACATTTGCAAGCAAACAGCTGAACTACAGGCACTGCCTGCAGCTTTGCTTCAGTCTCAGCAGCCTTTCCTCCTTAAAAACACCCAAAAAACCCCAACAAAACATAAAATAAAAATCCTACACACATCTACAGAATCAAATGAATTGACACAGGCTTAAAACATCATTTTTTTGCTGACTTTCAGAGCTAAGTTTGAAGAGAGAGTAAAGCTTCTCATCTTTTCTTATACAACATACATCCAAGATTATATTCACAACCTGTGAATGCAACATCAGTTTTAATTTTCTGCAAACAAACTGACTGTTTCTGGCTTAAATTCCTCTCTGACTTTTTACACTAAAAGCAAAATTCCCACATGCTTCCTTTTCTTAAGCTGTTATTTACCTATTTCCCTGTAACATTTATGAAGCCTAATTAATAATTGTGAGGTCTTTCTTAATTAAGAAAGGATTAAACATGCATTTTGTCCCCATCACAAGCCTTGGATGAGAGTTTACCAAGGAGCAAAACAGGATTTGCCGGGCATTATGCACACAGTGTTTTGCAAACATGAATGTTGCCTTTGAGAATAAGGAAAGTTGGTTAAAACAGAGAAAACTATGGAACCAAAAATGAGAGACATTTCCTCCAAAATGACCTTAAAGGATGAGAAAGTTCAGCTTTTCGTCAGCCTCAGAATTCCATCCCCCATGAGCTATTCAAAACCAAGAAAGCAAAGTCCAAAACACAAACATAACTCTTCCTTCAGTCTATTTAAAAGGAACCCAAAATACAGATAAACAAGAACACACCAGACTACCCCAGTTCGTTTCTTTTCAAAATTATTTATTCAGAAGGTGCCAAGGCTTTTAATTTAATGGAATTTCGCAATTAATCCTGACAAGGGACTAATCTTATCACCTTATCTAGTAAGAGACTTTCCCAAGTTCACCCAAGGCAGCAGATGCATTCCCAGCTTGCACTCAACTGATCTGGCCAGCGGGACCTCTTCCCTTCCCCACCATCCTACCACCAGGAAGAGGAGGAGACACCTGGCACATACAAATGGCCACAGGACAAAGCCAAGAGAGAAACTGAGTGCCTGCCCCTAAGGAGTGGCATGGAAAAGGCTTGGGGCAGTTTAAAAGAAACGTCAAAGAAGGAAAAAGGATCTGGAACCCCATCATGCCGAACAAACCACGCTGGATATCAGCCACCAAGATTATTTGTTTTAGTTACCACTTAAAATAAACATAGCTAATTCCCACATACGTTTCCAGAATTTATTGCCTGATTACAATAAATACTATTATTCAATATATTTTTAGACAAGGGAACTGAGATATAATGGGAACCCAAGAGTTTTGGTCACCACTGTACGCTTTTTCCCCATTTGCCTTATGCAACCATCTTGCAGCATCTCCGCCAACAGCACTTCCAGCTACTGGACAAGTCTCCTTGTGACACTGCCTGGAAGACACCAGAAAGACAAGTTTTACATATCACAGCCACTCAGCTCCAACAGCTAAACCAGATCCATCATGCTAATACGCTGACTGCTATATATCCTATTAACACATGCCTCCAGAAAGCCCTGAAGTGTATTAGCACAGAATACCTTTAATCTGAAGACTCAAGGCAACAGAAAAAGAAAAGAAAACCTCTATCTGAAAAAAAGTATATAGCAAAAAGATAACCTGAAAGAGCTCTTCATTCTGTATCAAACTACAGAATAAACCAATATTCACCAATACGAGCTGGAAACATCTTTGCTGCAGAGGACGGGGTAAGGAGAGCGTTCCTGGGAGGTCAGCTCTGGCAGCCCCTTTTCAGGCAACCTTTTTACTGTGGCAGAGCTGAAAGCCAGGATCAACTTGGATTAGGATCCAAGCCCCAAAGCAGCCTGCTGTAAGCAGGGTCTGGACCAGAGACCCAGCAACGTCCCTCTGACCTGAGCTGCCCCATGATCGCAGTGCTCTCCAACACACACCGGGCACCTGCAGGAATATATATATATATATATATGCTATTTAACACCGCACAGCCAGTCTTCTCTCCCAGTGACCAACCTGAGCAACCTCGGCTGCTGCCGCGGGAAGGTTCGATTTTCCAGCATGAACACCACAAGCTCTGGGAACATGCTTCACGCCAGCCCAGAGTTGAAGGCATGCCTGTACAGTCCCTTGCAGGCAGACATGAACTTAGCCAAGCAGAAGCCGAGGGATGTGTCCTGCCTCGCCGCTACAGCAAGAACCAGCCGAAATGCTCGGTGCCTGTGGAGGACTCCGGATGCATTCCCCGCATGCTTCCTTGCACACGTAATGCAGTGGTGGCACAGACTCATCACAGCACCTCACGCAGCAGCGAGGGGAGGACAGGAGCGGCCTCAAGTCCCTCGATGGAAATCCAGCCCAGGCTCTCCCGCTCCGCAGCTCCCTGCGACAATCTGGTTTTGAGGCTGTGCAAGCCAGAGAGGGCAAGCGCCCGGAGGCAGGGTGCTCCATGGGAACCTCTCTCTAGCTGTCTGACATCTCTGGAATCTCATGTGTGTGGGAGACGGACGCTTTTTGGCTTCACAAAGGAATCTGAACATCTAAACAAAGTGGTGCCTCCACAACCCTGACCCCATCCACGGGCCCTGGTCAGCCCGCAAGCCGACAGCAGCGACTGCAGATGTGATCGAGAAGCCTGTGGTTTCACTGACGCTGTTCTCCCCCAGCCCTCTGAAAGTCTCCACTGTCACCCCATTTTGCAGGGTGTCGGTTCCCCGTCTGGCTCCACCTTTCGCATCCACGTGTCACAAGTCGGAGGCAAGCACGGCCGCTCATGCCAGAGAAGAGGCTCTGGAAGGAAGGCACATGGCTGGGACTGAGGAGAAGCAGCACCTTCAGGAATTTTTTTCCCCTCACTTGAGCTGTTCTGGGAGCAGAGATGGGCTCTGCTACCCAATTGACACTTTTACAATACATAAATACAAATGCAAAACTTCAGGTATAAACCCAGAGGTTGCTGCAGCTACACAGACGTGGGGAAGGGGAGAAAGGCGTGAACACACAGGCTCCACCTCATCAAAACACAAATACAGGACAGGACATTATTTCTAAGGGTTGTAGCTAATCTGAAACAAGTAGGGCAGCTTCTCCCATCCACAGCCTGAAGTGTGCCCAGGACGCGTTCTGAATAATCAAAGTGAATCACATAAATGTGCCCCTACCCCACACAGGCAGGGTGGAAACAGCGCGCCCACGCCCTGCACGTCTCCCTCAGTCCCACGGCTGCCCAAATTCCTCCTCTTAATTGCACAACCCAGGAAAAGCCAATTCAGCATCATGCCATCTCTTACCCTCCCAACCTCTGCGCCAAAGAAGCACGAGAAGGAAAGGAGATGAGCATGACCACTGCTCCTGCAGACAGACAAACAGCCCAGTCCCTAGAGTGCTCCGTTCGTACGGTGGTGCCTCGAGACGATGGGACTGGGGACAGCGGGGGCACTCAGAGACAGGGCTGCATCTCTCCCTGCAGCTGGCGACAGCACTGGTATTCTGCTACAGAAGATAATATTTAGGGAGCTTTTGGCCTTCCAGCAACGCTGGAGACTGGCTGACAGCTGCCACCACAGCACTGACGACGAGCCCTGACACCATGCCGGCCTCCTGAAAGAGAGTTATTCTTCAGGCTTTCATTTGTTTTGCCGATGCAGAGGGCACACACAGCTTCAGCGTTTGCCAGCTCACGTCCTTCCACCCACTGCCTGGGCGCTCGCTGTGATTACGAGCGGTTAAGAGCAGCTCTGGTGCTCCCACGCAGAACAACATGTTGCATCTCTGCTGCAAGAGGAAGAGATGCTCCGGATTCACCGACAGCAACAGCACCACAGCGGGGAAGGGGAAAAAAAAAAAAAAACAAAACCCCACACAAAACCAAAAACCACCCAAAAAAGTCTTTTTCTGGGTAACATTTGTCCCCAGCGCATACATTCAAAATAAGTGTTTAACTGCGATGGACTGTGGTTGAGCTAATTGGTCCTGCGGTTGAAACAGTCAGAGCTGGCTTCCTGTATGAGCACAGGCGAGCCTCCCGGGGAGGGATTGCAGGGCTCGGAAAGGCAACCACCAATTTGTCTCCTCCAGTGGAAAACCATGTTCCCCATCCCTCCTTCCCAAAAAAGCATACACTACAGGCAGAAGAGCTGGCCAGGGCAGGGAGGGAAAGGGCTGCTCCTGCTGGGCCCACTTCCTGGTGCACGTTACCAGCTTGGAGAAAAATCTGTCACTTCTGTTCCACACTGCATGGGGGATCACTCAAGTTTTTCCAGGCTAAAGGTAAAATAATTGAACGACAAAAAACAGACAAGGAAATTTAACCCTGGAACTTCCAAATGGTGCTGCTGGCTGGGCAAAAAACAGGACAGGAGGAATGTCCAAATCCAAACAAACCCCAGTTTCCACTGGAATTGAGCCATGGAAACATTTTCCTTGAGGGCTTGATTAAAAGAAAACGTAAGCTTATGCTTAGGGCCTGCAGCGATTAGCCTGAGCCACGGTACGCAGAGCTGTTCTCAGCCCACTCCTCGTGCCCGTCTTTCACAGACTGAGGTATAACACTGGCCCCCTCACTCGGAGGAGCGGCTTTAGGCTGTACAGTCAATAAGAAAAAGCATGAGCTTAGAGAAAACAGCAGCAGCAACGCATGAAGGTTATCACAACCCAGGCAGTTGTGGCAGGAACAGGCACCGTTCAAAGGTCCCTCTCCTCCCACAGAGTCGGGAGCAGGTCACAAGAAGGCAGTGGTGTGTGAACAGGTAACGCCGCCACAAAACTACCAAACTGGCCAAAACCCCCCCATAGCTCAGCAGTTTGCTGCGACAAAAAAAACTCATTGTCTCTTTCCAGCGAGGAAGACATTGTTCAGCTTTCCTCTGTATAAGTGGTGGTTTTTCTGGTAAAATCTTCTAAGGGGCATTAATTTATAGCGAAGCTACCAGTAAAAGCCTAGCCCTCACTGACACGAAGGGGCATCTTCTCAAGGCTGCACGTGGACAGCCGCCCCGCAACCACAGCTCACACACAGCTCCGTGCACGTGTCCAGTGCCCTCTTCACTGGGCCTCACCCTTCACAAACCCCTTGTCCGTGCACAGTGTCACAGTATGCACACAATACCATCAGCCATGACGTTTTCAAGACTTATGGCATAATGTTAAATTCTTATCTCAGCCTAACCCTAAGGCTGAGGACACCGGCTCCTCCTCACATGCACGCGACCGAGAGCATGCAGCTGCCTAGTTTAGAGACCAAGCGACTGCCTTTGCACCTCCAAATCAGACAACGGGTTAACGCAGATTGTTAAGTGACAGCATTCCTGGAGGTCGATAGGTTTTATTTAAAGAGAGAGAAAGCAACAGATTTGGGGGTTTGAAAAAGCTTCTCAAAAGCAACAGTCTTACAGTCTCGGTCTCACATCTCATCCCATTTATTCTCCTACGCATCTCCAGTCGCTTCTCTGTCACTTCTTCTCCTTCCAGCTTTTCTAGCTTCCTCCAGAGCTTCTGCATTTCCCTGCTGCATTTCACGCACTTTCTGGCTTCCGCTTGCACGTGGTCGTTGGGCTGTTTCCCGCTCAACATACCAACATCTTTGCTAATACTGCCAGCGTCTGCTCCAGCACACAGTCATCACACGTGCTGGCTCAGCACTGGCCAGAACAGGCAATGGAGAAGCTCTGAGCTTTGATGACAAATTAAAGCATTTCGTAACTGAACCAAACTTTATCAGCTTGCTTTCCACTCTGGTGGTAACTGTAATGAAGACAACTGCCCTTGGGTATCTAGAAGCGATGCCTGCGGACCAAGCGCTGAACACAGCAGTGGTGAGCCACTTTCTCAGGGCAAATAGCAGAAAACTTCAGTTTCCAGGAGCTGAAGCCAGTCTCTCTCACAATCACTACGTTCACAAAAACAAAGGCAGTCTTGAGCACCGCTGGCGTGATTCTGCTGCCTTAGAGGCAGCTTTCTATGGGCGAGCTTCCTTTCATTTGCTTTTGTTGGTCATTTCCAACAGCAGCACTTCAAGGGAACTTTATTGTGCTGGAGACAGAGGCATTCTGGAGGACTGTACAAGAGAAGCATGCATCTGGGGAGTTTTGAAAACACATTATCCAAACCTAAGGGTCACTACATTCCAGGATGTCAGTGTCAGCTGGACACTTATAAATAGCTTCACCAATCCGAACCGCATGACCCACTGTGTATCAAAAGCCTCCTTCAGAGGCTTTTTCAAATTACTTCCCACTGCAGATACAAACAGCTGATAAAAATAAATGAATTTATCATCACCTCTTCTTGGCAGTAACGAGCTACTTCCACCCAGACTTTATGCTCAGGAAACTGAGACACAGTGATACAAAGTGGCACCACGAAAGCTGTAAACCCTACAGAAAGAACAACTCGGAACACCTTAATCGTGAGGTTTCCATGATACTGCTGGAGGAACAGCATCAGAGCTGAAACACGCGCTGAGGATAGGAAACAGCAGCTGGGACAGTCCTCTGCCCTACATCAAATGGAAACGAGATGCTGCTCTCCCACCCATTTCTGCCAGATGTGTGGTTCCAGGCAAAAGGCAAACTAGTCCAAAGGCAAAGATCAGCAGATCACCAGATCTACTGGGCCTGCAGATCCCTATAAACTCACCCTAGCTCCCTGCACAAAGTAAGCAGATTTTCTCCTAATGGAGTTGGGCACTAAAGTCATGTTGGAGCCCAGCCATTTTGGTGCCCAAATGAGAGCCAAGCACCTTCGGCAACATCTCCCCTCCCCTTTCTTTTTTTAAATGAAAGTGACAGAGTATTGACGTGAGCACACCAAGCATTCAAGTACCCACACCAAAAAATGCAAGATTAAGTTTAATTTCCTCCTGGGCTAGGCAGTATTTTAGGTTCCTGTAACACCTATGAAAACCTGCACAAGCACACCAAATAAACATTAGAATTATTATTTATATATGATACAAACACAGAAAGAATTGCAGTAGGACAGTAAACATGTTTCCATTCCCTGCCACTAAAGCTTTACCTTAATCCCCTCTCCCCAGAGCCTAGAAGCATTCGCTTTCTCAAATAAGAGCCAGCAATCAATTTTCCTTCATGCAAGTTTTAAGTAAGTTAGTCTTGCAGATTCATTCTTAAGCTGGAAACTTTTGGGCCAGGATTCAAAGAAATGAAGCAGAGTTTGAGATTCTTGGCAATAAGCAGTTTACAGAGAAAACAGTAGCAAGGACTTGTTTGTGCTCAAACGGCATGCCTATAATTCAGACAACCACCACTGCTGTTCCCATTTATTTAGCAATATCACACCAGACATTTTTGAGTTTTGAGAGCTATGCTATTTAATGTGGTAAAAATGTTTTTAGCTCTGAAAGGCTGCAAGATGCATCACCGAGCTATTCAATCAGAACAGCCTTCCAACAACAACAAAAAACTCATGCCTTAGACAAAGAATAGTTTGAAGCCGACACAGATTTTAGCCAGATTGACTTCCGATAGCAGTTATACAACGTGAGCTGCAGAGAGGCGGCGGTGCACAGGTCACGCTCCATATTTGCCGTACAGCATTCTTCATACGTTGGCTCAGAGACCAGTTAGCCTCAAGGGTTTGCTTTACCCGTGTTTGAATCAGTGTGTCTCTCACAGTATTATATACACACCGTTAGGCTACTCACTGTTTCAGTGTTTGGATACCAGCGGTATGTAAACAGTTCTTATTCAGGAAGGTCTGACCCCATTTCTTTCCGCCCCTCGTCGCGGGGTACTTCGTGCCTGCAGACCCACGGATGCCGCACACCCTTCGTGAGCGTCCTGCGCATCCAAGGAGGGGTCACGAAAGGTTTTCGTTACCGGTTTCAGCATCAGACCGAGCACCGGGGCCTCGGAGCCTTCCAGCCCCCGGCAGGACCTTCCCGCACGGACTCTCCCCGCCGAGGACACCGGCTTCGCCCCTCTCCAACACCGCCCCACAGCTGAACCCCCCCAACCGCCAGCCTCCTCCCGGCTCCGCTGGCCGCGGACAGCATCCCCCCGGCTGCCCTGGCCCCACCACCGGCTGCGTATTTTTTTATTTTTTCCCCCTCCGGGGGAGAAAACAAAAAAAAACCACACCAAAAACCCAAGCGATTTTTTTTTTTCCCCGAGGAGACGCGCGTACGAGAAGCGGGGCCGCTGCTCACCGAGAAGCGCTCCAGGTCGGTGGCGGCCATGGCCGAGGCTGGCGCGGCTCCGGCGGCGGGAGCGCGGCTCTCCCCGCCGCGGGTGGATGCGGCTGAATGGATCCAATATGGCCACTTCCTGGAAACTCCCCTCCGCAGGCCCCGCCCGACGGGCACCGGCACCGGCCGGGGGCGGGAGGCCGGGCCGGGAGGGGGCTGGCTTCAGCCCGGCCCCTTCCCTCCCGTCTCCTGCCGCAGGAGGGGAGCGGAGCCGGGGGAAGCCCCGGGGGTCCCCGCGCCTCCCCGGGGACGGGTGGTCAGCTGCAGGTAGGGGGTGGGAGCGCGGCGGGGGGGTTTAGGGGTGAGCACATGCCACTGGTGGCGTTCCGCAGGTGGAGAGGGCTGGGAGATATCGGCACGGATAAAGCTTAATACAAGCTTAATTAAGCTTTAAGCGCGACCGTCGAGGTGCCAGGAGCGTCCTCTGCAGGGGCTGAGAGGATGCACCCAGGTATGCAGAGACCCGTTTCCCCCTCTCCAGCAGCTCTCGAGCGTTCAGCGTTCTGGAAGGCCGTCAGACCCCCGGCCTCTGCACCGAAGTGCCCCCCGCACCCACGGGAGTTACAGCAAAGCTGCGGCAGAGCGAGGGTTTGAGCCGGGATGCCCAGAGGTCGTGGCCATTACGCTGCCTGTGTTGGTGGCAAGTTGAAGTACGCAACAGAGGACGGTCGAGTCTTTCTTCATCATTCCTTCCCACGTAAAGCACAAAGCCAATCCCATCACCCTCGGTCTTTGTAACCCACAAAGACATTGGTATTTTACAAGCTGTTAGCACAGAGCAAAGTTTTCCTTGCTTTCTGGTGCCCTCTGCTGCAGTGCACCTACCAAGGAACAGCTTACTAGAGCCACACGTTCTCTCGGTTGCGCAGCCAGATCACTAGACCAGACCTACACCCCTCATCTGTCTGCTGCCCTGGCTTTGCCTTAGGCTTTCCTCAGTCTTTCTATCAGCCACTGCGTTCTCATCTTTTCTCCTCATCCTCTCGGAGCAACACATGCTTCCAGCTGGAGAGCTGAGTTTGGGCAAAGAGAGAAAATACTTCCCCCTGACAACACTGACTCCATGTGGGGAAAGGACTGCTGAGGATCATTTTGAAACCTCCAAGAAGAGCAAGCCCTCTTGCAACTCGCTGTGCGTGAGAGCCAGTGAAAAGCTACTGTCTGCGCAGAAGGGCAGCGGTTACTACGCAATTCCTGAGGGCACAGCAGAAATCCCCCCCAGCAGCTTTGGACACACACACTCAGCCCTCTGATCCACTGAGCTGCTCTTCAAATCCCATCCTCATGGCTGCTCCTCCACCCAGTGCACACACCAGCTATAGGGATTGTTAAGGGATCAAGATAACTCTGAGAGCAGGCTGAGGCTTGATGTTCCACTCCCCTTCTCAGGTAGGACCAGAACCTGCCATCCCATCGTTGTTGTTGTTGCTGGTGATTGTCCTCCAAGAATCAGTTCCCAGCCTGAACTTCCCTGAATTATGCTAGATGTGGGACGCTAATCTCACCGCACAATGTAACCACCTCCCAGGGAATGGACAAGGGAGAAGTTACCTGGAGTTGACTCTGTCCAGGAGACTGACTTTTCCTTGTCTACTCAGGTGTTCCTAGATCACCTCCAGCATCCTGCACAAAGGAGGGCCACAAACATAGTCATTAGCTAATTATGGTGCTGCAGCTAAAGATCCAAGCCCCACCTCAATTACTAGGAAACTGAGCAACTGAGCTTAGGCCCTGTTTCCAGTTATTTTTCAGAAGGTTTGCCAAATTTCAACTTTTTGGCAAGATAAGGAAAAGGAAAGATAGCCAATATCCCAGTTCCTTTCATTCATCGCCCACAAAAGCACAGTCCCTGGAGAGCCCTAAAGCAGGACTAAAGTATTCAAAGACAATCAAACCTCAGCGACCAAATTAAAACAGAACTTATACTTCATTACAATACTCTATGGGCTGCACTTCATATTAACTTTTGTCTTCTCCCTTACCTGCTATTTGTGATCTTAACAAAGGTCTCTTGCTCCCATGGCAATATAAATAAATGAGACCACGCTGTGCTGGTGGGCACTGAGTTGCTGTGTTACAGCAGGTGTGCTCAATCCTATGTTACTTATCCACATCTTTGATTCTTCCCAAGATGCCATAGGATCCACCTGCATTGTGCTGCAGGAGCTCTGGGAAGAGCTGTTCATCCCAGAATGGGACTGTGCTTATGCTGGAGAAATAAAACAGGATATGAAAATTAGATGTAGCGAATTGAAGGGAGGGGGCGAGGGTTATCAAATGCAAGTGCTTAGAGGGATTGGAGATTAGGAAGAAGGTTGTATTCTCCCTTGAAGCGATTTCAAGGCATTTTCTGAGAAGGTGTTATCTAAGTGATACGCTTTTTGCAATATGATAAATCTAGTGCAGGTCAGAACAGCTGTTTTTCCATCCTTCCTGAGCGGATTGCCTACGACCAAGTTAATTCTGCTAATCCATATATTAGTTCTGGCTAAAGATAGGTTGCAAAAATGTTGTATTTCTCTAAAAAGGCCATAGCTGAACACCATCTGTTAATTTATTTTCTTGGGTCACCAAAAATGACAAAAAACGCCACAGCTCTTTGTTAATGCTGCCTTGTGCTAGAGCTGCCAGGGATACCAAAGCTGGCCTGCTGGTTTCGGCATCTCGAGCCGAGTCTCCCTCCACCCGCAGCAGTGGTATAAGCTTGCTGAACCTTTTATTCATTTATCGCTTGTGAGGGAGGTGTTCGTGCAGACCAGACACTCACTTTGCCATCTTGTTTCTTTGGCCGATTTCCAAAGGTTCTCCAGTTCTCCCTGGGTCCTTCAGCAAAAAGAGAAGCTAAAATCTGGTATTTCTGGTGTACAGATGCAAGTAGAATAGTTTACATAGAAGCAGAGTTAACATTCTAGGCCTTCTTTATATATCACAAAGAAGCAAAAATAAATAGATAAAAAGATTAAAAAGTTACTTTTTTTTTTTTTTTACATTACAGGCAAGCTTTGGAGTCCTGATTTAAGACAATGTAAAACCCCTGCTTGACACACACTTAAATGCCATTATGCCAGGTACTTTGGGAGAAGTGATTGACTTAGATTCATTAAGAGCTCTTTTTCCTGCCAATGAAGTGCAGAATGGAACAACACAAGGCTCACAAAAGCTGATTCCCAGACAGCTACGGGTTTCTGTGAGCTGCAGGTCAGATGCAGTCAGATTCACGGCATGAAGGAAATTCTGAGACATTGCAACAGATCAAGGGACAACACTGCTGTCGCCTGGCTCTCTGGTTGAGCGGTGCTGCTGAGACCTTGTGCAGCTGGAGTCCTCTCTCCCTTTGTCCAAGCAGCACTGCCACCAGCACGGGGCAGATCTCTGCGACAGAAGAGCATTGTGTAAAAGCTCGCAGTTTTTTTTAAACACCTTGTTATTTCAAAAAGCACACTATTTCTAATGCCAATTCAAGAGAAACCCTGCTGATTTCAAAAGCTTCAGACGCATAAAAACTGCTTTGAGAGCAGGGAATTAGATTTGGTGGCTCCTTTACCTGCTACGGCATCATCTGTTGTTATGCAAATTATTCCTAATGGCTCAGGAATTAAACGTATATTACAGTGCTGGATGCTCCTGCAAGTATTTTGAACTCTGCGGAATATTTGTACCTGCTAAATCCACTGTGAATTTAGAATGAGTTCTGAATTTTCTACAGGTAAAGAGCGGGGGCTGAGAATACAAAGGACTGGAGAGGGACAAATGTGTCCCTGGAACCTCTTTGTCCTGGGGAGAGGAAGGAAAATGCCCCTTGCTGCACGGATGGTGGCATTGCAGTAGCACAGTCCTGATGGTGGGGAGACCAGCAGGAGTTGCTTTACGTCTTCACCTTCTCACCCTAGGTACAGACAACGACAGTGAAGAGAAATAAATGGTGTCACAGGCCCTTTTACTTCACACACAGCCACAGTGAGCAAGTGATCATCCCACCTGCCGCCTGAATGCTGCAGCAAGACCAAGGCCTTTAGAAGATGGCTTCATCTTTCAGGGCTGAGTAAAATCCTTGATCTTCAAATCCAGCTGGTGCAGATAAACAGAACTCCTTCACATTTTTCAACACAGGCCAGAGGAAGCAGCTTATTGGAAACTATCCATTTCTTGCAACGTGTCCTCCTGGGGATTATTCAAAATCAAATGGTTTCATAGCTACTCTTTTAGCACCGTTACCACCAACCACCTTAGTAAACTTTCATTTGTTACACTGACAACGTATGGGACTTTTAGGGCATATCTGCAGAGGTGCTATCCTTCTAAGCTGAAAGTCAACAGGAGCTCTAGGTCCATTGCCCGATGCACACTGAGTGGTACTGGTAAATGTAAGTGGGATGGCTGTGTTGTCCCAAATCTGGGTTCTTTTAACCCAGTGTGCAAGAAGGCGGTATACACACAGGAGCGAGACATTTGTTTATTTCTTTTCTGCGCAGAGGTGGGTGCTAGGTGGGTCACTCACAAAGCTAGCACACCCCGGCTGGGACAGAGTAAGCATTTATACCTTTGGCGTAGCCGCTAAGCAACAGTTATCAGTACTTCCTACAGTTAGTCCTTGCCATCCTCATCCCCACTGGTTCTTGCTGTGCCTCATCTCTACCTGAAGTCACAACGTCCTCTCTTTTTACTACTCGTGCTGCGTGAGGAGGGGGCTTTTGTTAGTAGGGGGCTCTTCCTACCCGAGGGCAGGTTTTTTACTATGTTAATTAGGACAGTTCACTCATAGTTCAAGTGACTTCTTCTTTAGCCTTATTAGGAGTTCTGTTCCCCTCGAGCTTATCTTGGTGTTCCCTTATTTCGGCTAATTTATGGTATCCTCCTGTTCTTTCTCCAGGGCCACATCTTGCTAACTATTTACAGTGGTTAATTGTACCTTTTACTTCTAGTATTTCTCCAACTGCTGGAAACAGACCTCAAATTTCCCTGCCTCCTCATGTTTAAGGGCAGTATTACCACACTGTACCTCAGGCCAGGTTTGCATTATCCTGCTAGAATCCCATCAAGTTTGCAGGCACTATCTGAAAACCAGGGGATGTTTGGCATGGGTCTTTTCATCATTTGCGTGGAACAAGCAGTCTTTAATAAATACAAACTCTGAGACGCATGGAAAACTGCATGTGAATAGTTGCTGTTGAGAAATATTGTCCGAACTGGTTACCGAGGTCCTTGAGTTCCAGCTGAACCTTGCTCATTTATGAGAAAATGCCTTTTATCTGCAAATAATCTTCCCCTCCTGCCCCCTGCCCCTTCACAGAGTTTTGCTCAATTGTTTATCTATGGAAGGTTACTGCATTTCTCCATGGAACAAAGGAGGAGCTATTTTCCTTCACAATGCGTGCTCTTTGTTTCACATGAAAGTATCAACAAGGAAAGTGGAAAATCATGGGCTTTGTCATCCTATTTATTCTGGGAACCCTGATTTCATTTCAGAGGAAAATAAGTTTTCCTTGAGGTACAAATCCCATCTGTAGTCAATAGCACCTAAGCTTCACCTTTCTGCAAAGCACCAGCTCCCTGTCTGACTGGGACTATCCCCCACATTCCCTTTTTCTTCCTTCATTGCTTCCAACCTGGCACCTCACCTTCCCTGTGGCTCCGAGAATATCATGTGGGAAGGGGCAGGACCTAGGATACCAATTCCTTCCGTTTTGAAGTGTCAGTAGAAGCTTCTTTGCTCTGACTAGATGCTTTGCTTGATCTCCCACTTTATTTCCTGTTTTTGCGTGGTGTGAATAATTACAGTCGTAAACCTTTACCTTCCTCCCCAGAGGGGGTGGCAGAAGGCCCCAGGGTCTCTCTGCCGTTTACTACACTGTAATGTTGATAGTTCGAAAGTTTGTGAAACTTCTTCACGGGAAAGATCACTCTCCTCAGCCACACGGTTCAAAATAGAGGCCAGCTCTCTACAGCTTATGACGTAGAACTAGCAAACTGCAATATTTGTGTTTAAAAAAAGTAGTAGTAAATTAATTTAATCATGGGTTTCTGTATGTTGTTTTTGTCCCAGCCAGTAAATTAAAAATATCAAGACAGTTGGCTTGAAATCTCCTATGAAGCAGCCTACAGTATTCCATAAATAGCCCCACAAAAAATACTTACTTTGTAGGTTTTTTGGTGACACAGAAAAAGAGGCAAAACTTCTCATGCTTTTTAAGGCTGGGAATTTCAGATGACTGATGAGCATAACACCCATAATGCTCCAGGCTTTTATTATCTATATTAATAAAATTCATTCAGACAGCTTAATTTCTGCTGCACAATCCAATCAGAATATGACCAGCACTCAGTAAACCAAGAGGAGCTCACTGGGATCTGGCCCCTTGGTACTTGGCACTCAGCCTGAAAGGTGGACAACCAAAAGGCATCAACAGGTAAAGGGAAAGGTTGGCAACCAGGATGTGCCCCATGCAGCGATCTGGAAATGGTATGGAGGATTAGCCAGAAGTGTTGTTTCCTTCTTAATTACAGAAAGTATAGGACAAACCTAACACCCACTGACAGAGATTGTGAAAAGGAGCACAACCACACAGCACGGGCTGCCCACAAAGGACATGTGGGACAGGCAGTTGGATGCATCACTGGAAAATTAACCGGGGAGAGAGCTCCTTGCGTCAGGGCAGTTAAACAGGAGCAACCAGTTCACCCCTGGCATGGCATGAGGCACACTTGTAGACATCCTCTCTCCTCTTCTATGACCTCCTGGAGATGTGCCCTTCTGCTCTGTGGCCACAAGGAATGCCAGGACCTGCAGTGGGGAACAGTCTCAGTAACACTCATCCTTCAGGACCCCGACCCAACAGATGCCCCAGGAGAGGTGATGGGACCTCGGCAACCCAAGGGTTGCCCCTTGGGTGCTGAGCAGTGAGGCTTCCTGGGGGCCATGGAGATCCCTCTGCAGGAGAGGTGCCGGGCTGGGGATAAAACGGGTGGGATCTGATGGCACCCTCGTGGGTCTCAAAGGATACATGGGTGCAGGGGGCTGATGCCTTTCTCAGGGCTGTTCAGGCAGGGACGGAGCACAGCACCTCTCTGAGAGCACCCACAGAAACACCCCCAGTGTAGCAGTCAGCCCGAGCACATACCCTGCCGTGCTTGAACCAATTCAAGCAATAGGAACAACTCCCTTAACATTTGTAACATAAGAAAATGTTTTTTTTTAAAAGAGCCTATTCTTCTGAATTATTTTCCCTCCTCCTCTCTCTCATTTGCAGATATGAGCTATAATCCTAGGGTATAGTTGAAAGTTTGCAATGCAAAAATCAGGGACTGCTGAGATTTTCTTATGCCTGCAATGGATTCTAGTAAGGAAAAGAAACCAACATTGAAAGCAAGGCATAGCAATCAATGTTTGGATGCATGCTCATTATTAGCTCGCTACAGTAGGCAAGGCAGAACCGTGGCGATGCCATAAGCTAGAAAGCATTGCTAATACAGTAAAACACTAGACACAAGTGGCTGCCTCAGCAGAGGGCGAGGCTGCTGTGTGCGCCATGTGAAAAGGCAGTAATGAGAGGTGTGCAATTCCCGTAGAAACACTGAATTGCTACAAGCAGCATGAAGATTACACACTATTATGTGAAAGAACATTAGAGCAGCAAAATGATTTTGAGGAACTGGCTCAGCGCCAGCTTGTTAGCAAGAGATAAAATAGCTTTTCAGAGATGTGTGCAAAGATGGAGAGAGAAGGGGAAAGACTGCCAAAGGAAGAAGGCTCTGAGCAACCTGTGGGAAGAGGTTCTTCCACCACCAGTACAAGGTGTGAAGAGGCAGAAGGGAGGTCAGCATCAACGAGAAGGCAGAGAGATGCACTGCGTGGGGATCAACGCACCTCAAATTGCCTTCAAAATGGAGACTTTGGCACAGGCTGATGCTCCATTTTATTCAAGTACTAAGACAGTGAAAACAAAAACGAATCTATTTTCTGTTTTCTTATCCATCCTTGTACAGACAGTTACTTTTATCTGTCTCCATACCACACTGACTCTGCTTGTTCTGTGCTCAGTCTCTCTTGCTGTTTTCCTAGACAAACTGTTCAGTCATTCAGGAATCGATTTAGTGGTCTCAATTGCAACACTCCATGGAGAAGAAAACAAGTTTGCAGGCTGAACGTCATCCCTCCAGGAGGTCTTCAGTCCTACTCTTTTGCCTGGGGAAAGGCATTTGTCTGGGATCTTTTTTTCCCTGTAGAACAGAGAACAATAATAACGTTAAATGCTTAAGCAGAAGTAATTGATATGGCAGCAGACACAGCTTCTCTGTTTATAGAAAGAGCTCTCTCTTCTCCAGATGTGTACATGATTAGATGCAGGCATGTTGTAAAGATTTCATCATTTACGTAGATACACATATGTACATTGTAGATGCAATACAGGTAAAAGACATATGGAGAATAGATATGATAATACATATAGTATCACATAGCATTGAATATCTTTCAAAAGACTGACCCATCCAGCCCATCTTCTGACTTATTTTAAGGCACTTATTTTAACCCAGAAGAACTGCAGCTCCCGCAGAACACCAGAGGCTTCTTGGAGAACGGAGACCTGACTTTGCAGAGCAATTCCTACCTAAACCGGCACCACTTATTTGCTATTGAAACAAAACCAAAACAAAACAACAAAAAAAAACCCAAAAAACCCCACCCAAAAAAACCCCACCCAACCCACTCCCAAAGCAAAACCGAAACTAATCGTTTTAGGAAGCTGGAAGAGGAGTAAGTCAATGAAGCGTTTGCCGCTGCCTGAGGAGTCTCCGAAGAGCTGATACACCTTACCGAAGCCCACCTCCTCAGATCCCTGAGGGTCAGGCCGCCGCCCTCCCGCCTGCTCGCCCAGCCCCTCACCGGCCCCCGGGCCCGCGGTCCCCGAGGCCGGTGAGGGGCCGGGCGGGCTCCCCTCAGCACCGCCCCGCGGGAGGAGACAGGCTCCGGTGCGGCTCCGCTCCCTCAGACGGAGGAGGCGGCGGCGCGGGCAGGGCGAGGCGGGGCGGCCCGATCACCTCAGGGGGAGCGGCCGCCGCAGGTGCCTGCTGCCTGCGAACCCCCGAGGGCGGGCGGGCTCCCTCACCTCCGCCGCGGGGAGTCGGCGGGCGCGGCGGCGGCGGCGGAGGAGGAGGAGGTGGCGGCAGCTCCACCACCACCACCTGTGGCGGCGGGATGGCGGAGCTCGACATCAGCCCGGCGGCCGTGCTGGGCTTCCTGCGGGAGCGCGGCGGGCGGGTGCATAACGCCGAGCTGGTGAGCGCCTTCCGGCCGCTGCTGGAGGCCGGCGGGGACGCGGCGGAGCGGGCGGAGCGGCGGGAGCGGTTCAAGGCGGCGGTGAACGCCGTGGCGGTGGTGAAGGAGCGGGACGGCGCCAAGGTGGTCGTCCTGAGGCGGGAGCTGCGCACCGCCCCGCCGGCGGGGGGCGCGCTGGCGGCGGGGGGCGATGGCGGCGACCCCCTCCCCGCCGGGCGGCTCTCGCCGGCGCCCCCCGAGGAGCTGCCGTCGCCGCGGGCCGTCTCCGAGCTGCGGGGCCTCTTCCAGGGTGGCGGTGGGGGGGTGCCCCTGCCCACCGGCACCGGGGGGTCCCGGCGGGAGCCGCCCCCCAAGCCCTGCATGCTGCCGGTGCGCTGCGTGCCACCCCCCGCCCCTGCTGCCACCCCGGGGCCACCTGAGGAGCCAGGGTCCCCTTTGTCACCCCCGGAGGAGGAGGTTGGGTCCCGCTCGCCCGGCCTGCGGCGGGTGCCCAAGAACCATCGGGTCAGCGAGGAGATGGCGGCAGTGCCGCTGGAGGAGGCCGAGCACCAGTGGCTGGTGATGGCGGCCGGCGGCCAGTGGACCCAGCAGCTCCACGGGCTGCTGCTGGGTGATGCCAGCTTGGCGGCCCGGAGGGACTTCATCTCGGGCTTCACGGCCCTGCACTGGGCCGCCAAGAGCGGCAACTGCGACATGGTGACAAATATCATCAGAGCGGCTGAGAAGGGGGGGGCCCGCGTCAACGTGGATGCCAGGTCACACAGCGGCTACACGGCACTCCACCTGGCCGCCATACACGGCCAGGAGAAGATCATCACCATGCTGGTCTATAGCTACCACGCCAAGACTGACCTGAGGGACTACAGCGGGAAGAAGCCACACCAGTACTTAAAGGAAGGGACCTCCTCTGCGGTCAGGCGCTTGCTGGGGGACCCCAGCCTTCCCCACAACACCGAGCCCTCCGTGCCCATCAAGAAGACCACAAAGCTTGCGGCTTCAATCTTGAGCTCCACTAGCACTTTCCTGGGCGTCATATCCGATGACATGGCTTTCTATGATCTCACTAAAGGTTTAAGGAAGCCCTCGTCCTTAAACAAGCTCCTGGCTGCCACTACGGGCCCAAGGAGGAAGCCAAAGACTAGAGGGGGCTTCCCTTCATATTCCTCCCTCTCCGAGGTAATGGAGGAGGAGGAAGAGGAGGTCGTCGTGAAACGCAGACCTGTTTCTGAGCTGTTCTTTGGCCATTAGCCTCTGCCTTCTTCGGATCAAAATTGTTTAATAATGTGACTGGGGTCTCGATTTTTCTCTTGCAGAAGCAGCTTGGACGACTTCTCTCTGTGTCTGTCTTTTTGGACGTTCAACTAAATCAGTGATAGGGTCTGGCTCCAAAGGCCACTGGATGAAACCCAGCTCACAGACACCTGTGGAAAAGGAGCTGCCCAGGGAGTGTTATAAATGCTGTATTTACTGTCATGCTGATGTGTTGGTGGAGACCACAGACTTTATACTTGATGGCTGAAAAACTAAACCCCTGTGTGTGGACAGGTTAAAATGCTTAAGGTACAGCCTTCTTGATCGGTGTTCCTTGGCTGGAGAGCAAAAGTAAGGTAAAGAATCGCATATTCTACACTGTGAACAGCAAGCTGGTAGCTGGCTATTTTAACATGGCTTGTTATATAGCAGGCTTAAATTATTAGAGGAAAGATGCATAGTTTTCTATGATGTTTCTGATTATTTTGGTAACAGCAGAGGAATATTTCTATTTAAAAAAATTGTGTACTTAACTTTTTCAAAACAAAGTTTCTTGCTATCAGAAATGCTAACATAACAATCTCAATTGTTGCCTAAAGCATTTTATTAGATGAACAGGTTTAAAAAAAATAAAAACCCAACCGTCAGCACTGAAGTCACCATGACCTGTCTACCTCAGTTTGAAAGCTAGGTTAGCATTTTAAATTTTTTTTCTCTTTCAGAAAGACTTTTTGTCCAGGTGGTACTAGCCACATGTCTTGATGATACTGTGAACATTTAAACTTGACTATAGTTCAGTCACTTAATATGAATAAAAACCTTGTTGATATTTGATACTGAAAAACGGAACTGAAAAACAGAACTGAAAAACGGAACTGAAAAACTGGGAATCAGATCCTGCCGAGTTTCTGAGTAGCCAACTGGAAACAAAGTGAGGCTTGTATGTCTGATTCTTTTTATTTAAAACTTGGCCTTTCATTTTGACCTATTTACAAATAAATATTTGTAAAAAATTGGGCTTTATGTTATGTTAGGTGTTTCATGATAGAATGTCTGCATGAACTCTTAAAGCAATGTTTATCTCAACAGCATGAATCATTGATCTAAAACTCATATTATAAACACAATTGTTCTATACATAGAACTACATGTAGCTCCAAAAAGCATGCTAACTGCAGGTTAAGTAATACATTTGCAGTGAGATTATTATTTTTTTTAATTACTGTTTGGTTTATGTGAGGAGGCAGAGCTAAGAACAGAAACTGTCCAACTCATGGGGCCAGTCTGCTAAATCATCAGGTTTTCTCTAAAAATGTAACTAAAACACCTGTATAATTCAGAGGTGACAAAGGTGATGGCAATACTGCCCTTGCTCTGCTTTTCAGCCCCATCAGGTGTTTCGGTTTCCGTACTGAAACACTTGTTTGCATGCTTTGCCTTTCTTTCCAAGTCAGTGACTTCAGGAATGTTTTTTTTCAACATTGAATTAAGCCTAGTACTTCTAATTGGCTGTAATTGGCTTCCCCCAAACTCTCGGCAAGGAATGCTGTAGGACTACACTGAAGGGGGAGGCACTGCCCTGTTTTACTTTAAAACCTTCTCCATGGAGTTGGTGACATTCATTGCAAGTGTCATCAGCGATTGCAGAGGGGTCCGACCCACCTGGTCTCAGAAGAGAGCGGATTATTCTGCACTGGGCTGCTTCCGTATTGAACTAATTATGTTGTTAAGCAAATGTTAATGATCAAGCACCTCATGACTTCTATATCTGGAGTAGGGTTTAAAAAAAAAAAATCCTATTTGCTCCCTAGCTGTTGGTGTGACCATTGACCAGCATAGTCATTTGAAACCCTGATTTGTGCTGCACTGTGTCAGCCTGCAGAGTTCCAGGAAAAAAATATGTTGCTCTGTTTTAAAAAGTCTTTCCAAGTTTATTGACATTAAACACTTTTTTTCTGTCTTTTCTGAAACCAGAGAAGCATGCGTGTGCATTTGTGTTGTATCTGAGGCACTGGCAGGACTGACGTTGCCTGGTAAAAGCATTCTGCTTCTGTGTGAATCGGAAACACTCTCCAGTTTGACTTGGCCTTATTGGGAAAGTTGTTCATTAATTGTGGATATATGCTTGATACCTGTTCAAATCACAGCTGAATTTTTAGTGATAATTCTGAGTAAACCTACTTGAATCGTAGGCAGGGTTCCAGGATGCAGTATTTTCTGTTTAAAAAAAACCAAAAAACAACCAACCAACCTGTAAAGCGTGGTTATGACTTCACCCTAAGGAAAGTAGGGAGAAGGTTTTGTTGCTCCTGTATTGCGTCAAAGGAAAAGCAAGAAGTCATGGCTAAGATAAGACTTCATTGCAACACACATCATCAGGGAAGTTCTGCGCTACTCCTTCCTCGGAGGCATCACAATGATGAGCCAGAAAAATGCCCAGCAACAACAGCAGAGCCCTCATCCGTACAGCGTTCCCCAGGGAGGTGCTGGGAGGCTTGGCAGGGAAGTTGCAACACAAAGGTGGGGAGCTCGCAAGGTCGGGTGCTGTGGGTGGGGTGGGCCAGGCTCTGCCAACAAGTCTTTGCGGTGACTCAGCTCATTCCTCCTCCTTGTTGAGCAGATTAAGGAAGAGATAGTATTTAGGCAGGCTGTGATTAGTCTACCTAGTGCCTTATGACTTCAGGTGCAAATAAATACTGAGAGGTATTGAGAATGCACTGCTCTAATCTTACAAAAATACATATCGCCTTTAGTTTGAAGTAAAACCAGTCCGTCGGCCTTTCTGGGTTTTGCTTTTGTGCGTTGCCATTTACACTGTGGAAGGGACACCATAGGACAATCATGGGAGTGTTTTCCTGGTAGAGACTAAGGCTGGGACTATTCGATGAATAGCTTCATAGATTCTCCTTAATTTTACTCTTTGACTTAGTTTCAGCCAAATCCGGCTGAATGCAGTAGCATTTTCACGTGAATGAATAAGAGCTGTGCAGCTGAGCCAGGATGTTCTCACAAGCGACAGAGCTGAGAGGAGGACTGCAACTCGTAGTGCTGCTGGCTGGGGGCAGAGGCTGCGTGCCACGGGCTGGGAAAGCAGCCTTTTGAACCTCTGGCCCAGCCCAGAGCCAGGAGCTGCCTTCCGCATCATCAAAGCTGATTGCAGGAGAGGATAAAAACAAAAAACCCTAGCCCCCTGGGCTCCACTCCTGCCCCGTGGAGATGGCTTACGTGGTGGGGGAAGGCTGGCAGCAGGGTAGGGCTGGATATGGAAGGTGCAGATAAGGCACAGGACCGGGATTCAGCAGCTTGGGGCTGCATTTTGCCTTGGTTACTAGCCTGCCTGCTTGCTATGTCTCAGTTTTCCCGGTATAAAATGGAGATAATCACCCTGGTCACCTTTAAAGCACACAGTACTGATAATCCAAATAGAAATCAAGATAATTTTTTAGACCTGTAGGCAGCACGAGTAGCGTCATCCACAACTTGTGAATGCTGCGCATTCAGTGGAGTGCCTACGCAAATAAAACTGGCTCAGATTTTAGTTCAGCAGCATCAGAGATCAGCAAAGCTAATGTTTGTCTGACCCTGGCTCAGTCCGTCTTTCTAAAGATAACTCTGTTCGTCCATTCCTGGGCACATTTTGTTCTGAGGCATATCAGCTCAACAACCTGCACTGAAGAGGTTTGCAAACAAGCTTAAAACCACGCTTCTATACAAAGGGAGAGACTTTGTCCTTCCGGATGCGGCTGTTTGAGCAGTGTGAGGCAGTGCGATCGTGGTCAGGTGCAAACAGGTTTTTGTCCATCTCCGTTCCCGTGTGAGTGCCACACAGAAACACCTGTTCTATGGAAGTCCTGGGAAACACCACTCCTGCACTGCAAAGGAGTCTTTAGGAGGTTTTGGGTTCATCACAAAACCAAGGTCCAGCAGAAGAGTCACAGAATAACTCCAACAGACCAATGGGAGCCGCAGCCACCAGCTGAAGGTAGAGGAGGCCTTTCAAGACAGTCTCCTAACTCCCCATTGCTCGTTTCTTCTGCTCTGCACATTTCCACTGTGACCTACATTCCTTGGATGCATTTGCCTCCTGATTTGCATATTAATCTGAGTAAAATGACAACATGGCAGTTTTTGCTCTTTCCAGTGATTTGTGGTACCCCCCCAAATTAAGATGTTGTTAACAGGGACTTGGCCGGCGCGTAGCATGGGCACAAACAGCATCGTGTTTGTTTGCTGAAGGGGAGAACAAGGACAGAGCAGCTCAAAAGCTCTGCATCGTAATGAGGAACATTCATTTTCTATTCCTGTTCCAAGGTTTACTTCACTAATTGATAGGACCAAGCAAATCACTAAGCACATCTAGCCCTTATACTGCGTGTGCAAGCCTGAACCAAACCATCACCAACTGCTGGTCATTGAATGACAGTGGCTGGTCACCTACTGGCCCTTTTGGAGTGAACTGCCAGAAAAGTCCCATCAGGAGACGCTTTCTGATGGTGATGTAGCTGCCAGCAGTAAGAGAGTCCTTGCCAAATAACCTAGACTAGTTCAAAAAAAGCAGTTAAGAGATAGATAAACTGCTCTCACCAAACTCATTCCACTGATCAACACCGTTGCACCTGCAAAGATTACTAAACCAGACCTGCTGTAGAAGCACGCGGTACAGCCCCCATCGGACGTGGTCTGGTCCTACTCACTGCCCCTGAAAGGGACATTAAGAAAAAAGTCAGCAGCACTGCAAAGCATTTTTTGGTAAATATATATCAACAAACACTTCTGGTAGAAATGCAGATTATACAAAGGAAAGACTGTTTTGCTGCATAGAACTCGCACCATTCCTCAAGTGGAATAAAACATACCAGCAAATAAGATTTCCTGGGCAATCTGAGAATATCTACCCAGCACAGGGGCTGGGACAGGGTTCACCGCAGCAGCTCTGCCAGTAACACCCCCTAAGCTAGCCTGAGCCTTGGCGGCTTCTCTAGAAACACACAGGATGCGCAACCAGAGCTGCACCCAACTGCTTATGTCCCCAGTCCCCACCTCATGTCTCACCATGCACCCATCATTTTACATCGTCTCTTCATCCTGTTTGAATCGGCCGCCGCAGCATCCCTCCCTTTGCGACAGCCGCAGCCAAGAGTTCGCGTGTCTGTGCTTTATCAGGCTTGAAACAAAGCGCAGATGTAAAGGGCCCGTGGTGGTGGTAATGCTGCACTCGGACCCTGCCCACGATGTTGCACGCTGTGCTGAAAGCCTGCTCGTTTGTGTCGCAGGCCTCAGCGGGACCAGCAAGACAAAGCGCTGTGTGGACCAGCACCACCACGGCCAGGCTGCGAAAGCTCCAGCCTCGCTGCAGCCACTGTCTGCAGGAGACCTGCGCTGCCTCTGTCCGCGCAGGGCTCGCTCGGCAGTCGCACAGCGCAGCAAATCTGAATCCTTTCAGCTCAGCACATTCTGTTGTTTTGGGGTTTTTTTCCTATTAATTATTACTGTGATGAAAAAAAGCTCTGATATTAAATTGAAACAATAATCTGCCTCTGAGCTCAGGCAAAATAGATCCGTACTGTTAATACTGGCAAAACTTTATTACATGTTTCTCACTTTTTGTGAAGAAAAAACTAGGGATGCGTACAACAAAAATGATGCTGGCAGTGTTCAGCTTTCCCTGCCCGGGAAACTTTGCTCTGTCTTTGCCCCAGGTAGAGTGTTACTCTTTTTCTTCATCTGAGAGCACGAGTTTCCACCCAAAGCCAAAACACCATTTCCCAGGAGGAAATCCTTTCATCCTGTTTCCTTCCTCCACTTCCATCCCCATCACCTTGAGACACTCCAGACAAGGTAAGAGAGCCCAGCTGAGAAGCATAGCAGGCACTGCATGCTGACTGCTGACACGCACCAAATAACCTTCATTTTCACTGAATAAAACACAATGCCCAAATGCACAAGCGCTAGACACAAGGTCACGGTTTCGGGGTGCCAGGCCATTGCTCCCCAGCGTGCCTCCAGGCACTGTGGTTGTCCTCACCCACTACTGACAGCATCCCAGCACCAGGGTGCTCCAGGGAGCTTCTGCATCCCTGACTGCCAGAAATGCTCTCGCAGAGACCGCAGTCCACAAGCTTTTGCCCCATAAAAGCATTTTTTAAAGAGTGTGCAAATGTGGAGGGGAACACACATGGAAAACACACTCCATGGCATAGAAACACCGAGACGTTTAGGCTCCTGCGGGGCTCAGATAAAATGACTGGTGGTAACATGTCACCTGTGCACTGCACGGTGTGCTGTCGTTCTCTCGGTAACCAGCAGCGCTGATGGCCGATCTTCCCTGCGTGAGGTGGATGGTCTCAGTGCGGCCACACCAGTAAGATTCGCCAATACGGCCACAATGTCTGTTTGTACCACTGCAGTTTGTCACTCTCACCATGGTTTTTTGTGTTGTGTTTTCTTCCACCATTCTTCTGTGGTAGTTTCCCCCTTTGCAGCAAAGCACAACAGCTCTGCTCCAGGCTCGGGTCAGCTCAGGGCTGGACCAGCTCACTCATCTCCACGCAGCCATCTGTCCATGCACCTTTGCTCTCTGTTGGAGACTTTTGCCCATCAGCGAGAATCACTTGGACCTCTTTTTCTCCTACCACCAGCTCATGTTTCCTGCTGTGACATGGGTGACACCAACCTTGTGCTCAGGAGGGAGCAGCTGGACCCCAGAAATCAGTGCTGGAGCCACCAGCCATCCCATCAGGAGCTGTCATGGGGCAGGGATCTTGGGAGGGATTGTTTCACAAGTGGTTCCTTCTTGAGGTAGTTTGGGATGTTCTCGTTCTTACATCATGGGCTGAAGGCCATTAGAAAGATGCCTGCCTGTTAGGCACATTTTTAGAAGTGTCTCCTAGTCTCTAAATCAAGACTATCAGTTCAGCCCGTATTTTCTCTCCATGGATTTATCTATGAGATGACTCAGCTTCAAGGCTCATGTGACATTTAAGAGTCTCTCTGATAACCTTTAATGCCTCTCTTCGTTTAGCAGTGAAATTCATGTGCTGCTTCTTGAGTGCATTTTGTGAAACCCAGAGGTTGCATGATTCCTACAGCATGATTATTCCTTAATGTATACGTGGGCTCCCTTCAGGCGTAGAAGATTAGCTTTGCAATGCTGCTCTGAGTTTATTTTTAAAATTTTATTCAGATGGTTGCCATGAATTCCCAAAGCAGAGAGAACATCCTTCTACTTATTAAATGCAGGTCTCACAAGCACCAAATAGATCTTTTGCAGAGTACATTTACATTAACCCCTACACCCCTCCATTCCTTAATTAGCTCCACATGCAAAAGTCCCACAGCGTAACGCCCCAGTGAAGAAAATGAGGCCTGGGTTTAAAAAAAAAAATAAAAATCCTTCAATTTAGTGCCTGAGAGGCTGAAACAGCAGCTCCTGATCCAGCAGTGACTCCCACACATTGCAGTGGGTGTTAAAATCAAATTCCAAATGAGCCGCTATGTCTAAATTCCCGGCAGTTGCTGCCAAGACACTGTCAGACAGGCGTGATGCACAGTCTGCTTCCACTGACCGCTTGCTCTCCCCCACACCTGTAACGCTTGCTCATCTCTCTGGCTCTAGGCAATAAAAGGTATCTTTTTACCCTGAAATCAGGCCCACCTGCTTTTGCTCAGCAGAACATAAGCTACTGCGGTTTCTTCCCCCACACTGCTTGTGCGTGGATGGCCAAATGAGTTAGAGAGATCGTTCCTGGAATCCCACCAGCCTCCTCGCAGGCGGCGCCCCACGGGGAGATCCACGCTCTCGCATTTCGCCTGTTTCACCTTCTCCCTTCCTTCTCCTCGGCATGATTATTTTGCGTTCTCCTGGGTGTAGCTGCAATGAGTTCAGACAGACACCTGACCGCAGGTCTCTGGCAGCAGTCCTCTCACGGTGCTGGGGTCACATTTCCTTCTACCTGGGATGCATCAAGCTTGCAGGCTGCAACAGGAGACTCCCGAGCGTTCCTGTCCCTGGGCTGGGCAGCAGCGGGGATTTCCTGCCTGCTCTCCCCCGAGGGTTAGGTAGCAGGGAGCTCCGTCATTCCTTACGTTCCCTCAACGAACACACCTGACTTTGCATAAGAAGTAGCTCAGCAGGTCTCAGCACTGGTGAACTGCCAAGGCCCTGAAGCCCCTGGAAAGCAACAGCTTTGGGAAGAAGAGCAGAGCATTAAGGCTTCCCTGGTCTAACGCATGCTAGGCAGAGGCATCTCGGTATCACTGCTGGAGAAGTCACAAATGGAAGGCTAGTGAGTAGTGATATTCACAGTAATAATGTACAAGCACTGCACAGGGTTTCATTTCCGTAATCCTTACATTTGCAAGATTTGCCTCCCTAAGAAGACCACTAGTTACTGCCATTTACAGCCCAAGTGTTAAATTTCAGTCTTCTGCTTGTATAGGGTCAGACAAAAACTGTCTGGAGCAGCGTGGGATCAGTGTTGTAAAAAGGAGGTGCTGTGCTCTGCCCATCTTGGTTTCTGCACTCCGAGGGGGAGGAAAGGAAGGCAGAAGAAACGGGGAGCTGCGTGAACTCGACAGCAGCGGTGCCGGCCAAGGCCAGGGTTGGCTGCCTCCACGCTGCAGCGATGGCAGAGGCATGCAGGTACTTGGGGTCTTGTTCTCACTGCTGCTGCAGGAACCTGTGGAAGGAGGCACCTGGCTGGAGAAGGGAGAGCCTGGGAAGGCCGTAGGAAATCCGTTTATAGAGCTCTTCAGACAGCTTAGGCTGGAATATGAAATCTTCTCATGTTATTCTCCAGAATAAAGTTAGTATCACTAAACTGCATGACTTGAAGTTGGGAAAAAGCTGCCACATAAGCAATGGTTATTGGTATGGGGATGTAATCAGTGCTTTAAATACTAAACATTAAGAAAAAGGCAACCTTTCTTTTTTCCCCAAATAGGATTCAAAAGCAGGTACTTAAACCAGTTCTTGACTTCAGTCTGTACTTCTGAAGACTACAGCTGACTGGAGTGGAGAGGGATGCTTACCGCCTGTAAAATTGGCTGAGCTGCAGGGTGATTCAAGGTCTCACTCATCAGGACAGTGTCCTGCAAGCCCCACAAACAAGCTCAGTTTGCAAGCTCCGCTTCAGAGGAAGAATTTTAAGCAAATAACGTAAACCATTGTGAAGTCAAGATCACCTGGAAGATGTGGATGCCACCTGCCTGCTGTGGTCCTCTCTCCCAGCAGCTAAGAAATAAAGAGCACTGGCCTCTCCAGAGGGAGCTCCTGGCCAGCACACGCCACCTCAGTGCCACTCCACTGCCAAAAGGAGATGCAAGCCCATCTCTAGGCGCAGAGAGCATCCCTTTCTCCTGCAGGCAATGGCTGCAATTTTGAGCAACCAAAGAGTCTTTCACCAGTCTCAGAGGTACCCAGGGCTGCTCCTAGCTATTCAAAAGAACCCTTGGTGAAGCTCTTAAGATGGGATCACATTAAATCCTTATTTGCATTTGCACATCAGACTGTGACTTTCAAAGCCCACATCTTATATGCCGGTGTGCTAGGAATGCTGCACGTGACGTAGGTCCAGTATGAAGTACCACCATTACCTTGGGCTTGGCCCCTGCTCCTAAATCGATAACAAATGATCAGTATCAAAATTGAGACCCACCTGACAATCCAGACCGCCTGGTGCTTTGGAAAGGGGGTTTTCTGCTTGCCAGCAAAGAGGTTGTGATATCATCACTGTATCCATTTTTCACTTTGCCTGAAATTCACAGTTCTAACAAAGTAACAAGGAGCACAGCTATGTGACTTTCCAGAAAACAGACTAAAAGTTATTTCTAATAGTTGCTCTTTGAAGCGTACCTGTGAATGCCAGTGTGGGAGGAGCAGCAATCATCCTTCCCATGACACAAAAGACCAAAAAAGATGAGAGAAACCAAAAAGGGCAGACCCATTCTTTCCCTTAAAGGCAAGCGTTAGCTTCAATTATCAAACATTTCTTTCCAATAAGGTGGATTTTCCTCAACTAGAGATGATAATAATAATAATAGTGCACCTTCAAGTCAGGCTTCTCAAATAATGCAAACAGCTCATTTAACTTAGCTCATATTTTTTAAATTCTCCATTGATTCCGTTAGCATCACTTCTGTTATTTTAAAGACCATTTTCAAAAGGCAGCTTTCGGACTTACATATTAAAAGCCTGTATTTATGGCCTTTTGAGACCCACTGAGCAGATCTACTCACACCACCTACAGTGTCCGGCCATTTTTCCCCATGTATTAAGGCAATAACCACAGCACAGACGGCAGCTTGGCCACTGCACTCCTGGAATTACTTGTTTCCAGCAAAACAGTTTTTTCAGCATTAAGCACAACCTATTTTGTTCAGATCACTGGAACAAAATGTTAATATTTACAAAACTACTCTTTGGTATATACCATCCACTTGCACGCTTTGTTGCAAATGTATTTACTGATACTCGGTACACATCATGAAACGGACTTCTGATGCCAAGTGCCCGCAGCCTCGCTCAGGCTACTCTGCTGTTTCTCTTGCAATGTGAGCAGGGCTACAGATGCATGTACTTCTGCATAAATATGCAAACTTAGAGCAGAACAATGCTGCTTTGTTGGAGTCTGGACAGCACCTGACGATACACTCGTTTATTCTGATGACAAATACAGAGCAGCTGACAACCTCACAATCTGGTAAGCTCTTTGTGCTGTCCTGTAACTCCCAGGCCACTTCGCAGTTTGCTCATGGGCAAGTGCAAGCATGTTGTGCCCTCTTTGGTGCCCTCTTTCAGCAGGCAGGAGTGTTGGCAAGTTATCCTCAACAAACATCACTCACGCTGAATGCATACAGTGGTCTCCTTTTCGTCTGCTGCCATTTCTTGATCAGTTCATTCATGTTGCCCAGTGGGTAAACTCAGAGGAAGAATGTATTCTGAGGTAAAAGGAACCCAAACCATCAATCTAAACCTATGTCGATTCCCCGTCCTGGGTGGCTGTGTATTTACTGAAAGCTCACGCAATCCTGAAGGAGCAGATGGCTCAGGAACAGGACAGCCTCCCTCCGTGGTGATGGTACTCACTGTAGTTAGGACACACACCACTAGTAAAACGTTTCTTGGTAAAGCCTAACATCATGAAGCAATGAACGTCTATATTGCCTGTGGAAGAAACCTGAGTTTGATTAGTAGCCACCTTATTCATGGTCTAGGCATGCAGCTCAGACGGAATATTCCTCTTACTGAATACTTAAAACCAACCAAACAAAACACACTTGAATTTTAAATACACCAACATCGCTGGTTTGACTCAACACACAGAGATTTACATAAAGCCTCATTGAAACGGAGTAATTTCCTCCACTCGTCCCACCTACCTCACACTGTGGCAGAGCTCTGCCCTCACGTTCAGCACCTCCTTGTGCACGCTGACAATTGAGAACCACCCAAAACCAAACCCCTGAAGCTGCTGCTTGAAAAAGAAACACTTTGAAAGCACAGTGAGGACGTTGCAAATGACTGGGCAGGAGTAAGTTCAGAGTTTATCGTTCCCCAAAATGTTCATTTAAGCTGCCTTCATCACTGATCAGCTCTTTTTGACATCAGTGAGGACCATCCTTTTTTCTGACCTCCTAAGAGACATTACTAACAGCCTACCAGGATTACGCAGAGCCAGGAAAGACTCATGGATGGCAACTGCCAAGAAAGGAAATAATTATTTTCTTCCATGACAGTGTATTTTTACTGTGTCATACATATAAACAGTAGAAATGAGGAGTTTCACTGAAATAGTCCGTAACATTTCCTATGGCTTTGTGCAATCTCCAATTCAAATTTGAACACCCACATCATTTTTCATTTCAAACACTCAACCCGCCCACAAGAGGAAAATATTTGTATGGTTCTTTTATTGAGATTATGTCAATCTGGAAACAGATGGACAGACAACAAGAAGGGAAAATACATGCCAAGTTAATAGGAGCAACACATCCTATCAGTCATTTCCAAAATGCAGTTTGCTACATATGCAAGATGTTGTCCGTTGGCCTGTCCAAAGGGGAAGGCAAGTCCAGCGTGTGCCTAGAGCGTCCCCAGGGCATCTAAGCACTTGTCAATACCATGGCACTAACAGGATTGCAAGAATTCACCAACTCGAGCGCGTGGGGATTTCCAGGGAAACATCACAAATTACGATGTGTAAAAATGCATGGACTGTTGGTGGGTATTAGAGGGGGATGCTTTTCTCAAGATTTGCTAGTTGTTCTTCGAAAAATTTAATCTGCTCTTCAAGGTCCTTCTGTTCAATCAGCAAGGAGGTCTTGACTTGAACAAAGCGTCGGTAGTCCTGGAGCTGCTGGTCAGTCAGGTATTTGGCAAGGATACCAGAGACCACTCTTTCCCTACGATCTAGATTCTCTTTTAGGTCTTTTGCATCTTCCCGCTGTCTAGACAAGAGCTTGTGCCTTTCGTTCAGCGATTGCTAATAGGATGAAAAAACAAAGCAGCACACTATGAAAACTCGTAACTCCTGGCAGACTCTAGATCTTCATTTGGAAGCCACAGTCGATTTAGTTTAATTACTTCCTCTTGTGGGCTTTGTGTTCCACATGAGTTTTTTCTTGATTAAATTACTCATTCTTGTGGCTTGTAAAGTAAAGACACCCAGTAAACCCCATCAAGGCTCACTTCTTCCATGCTGCCCTCAGGAAAAAAAATCAATCTACTTAACATTCTGTTAATTTTAGAGTATCCCGTATCAATCTTGTTTCAATTAGAAGCTCTTCAATATATATATCCTTGTATTCTGTGAGTTGTGTGTGGCCAGAGTGCCAATGTCATACTAAAAAGACAGTGTGACTTCTATTAAAAGGTACATGTAAATAAAGTAACTTTGACGCAGACAGTAACTGTTCATCTAAGGTTTCTTTTTATCAAATCCATGAGAATCAAGCCTTGACTGTTCTACAGGATTTTAGTACCTTTCACATTTTAGCTAATTCTCTTTCAGCAGTAATGATTTTCACAGGGATAGCAGTGCTGGAAAACGTACAGTTTCAGGACCACAGAGCAATGGTCACCATTGACACCCTAAAAATGGAGTCAAAGATCAAGACTGCTGTTTTTGCTAATATTAGGGCAATTGCAGTGACTGGGAGAGAGCTGTAAACATGCTGGCATGTAATCAAGACTTTATTGAGCATGTTTTTCAAAATCTTGAAATAAACAATTTTAACGTATTTACTATGAAGACAATAAACATAACCGTAAAGAAACAGCAGCCCCCTCGCTAACCACACCACTTTGTTGGCCAAAGTCAGTGTGAAATACCGCCCCAAATTATTCATGTTAACATGACAGACTTTGTGGAGCGGTAGATCCCAATTCTCCCTACCACACTGCACAGCAGGCCTTTTTAGTGCCCTTCTGCATGTAAACTATGATAAACCTCTAAGGCTACAGGTCAGCAGCAGCACAGCTCCAGGAATTCCCAGCTTTCCTAACTCTGTGCTTTTCTAACTTCCAAATGAGAGATAACAGCAGGTATTGTATTGATAAATCCATGTCTAAAAGCAATAAGGACAGCAGGAAAGCATCATTCCTGGGACAAATTTGGCTTGTCTTCTCTAGCAAAAAAGCGTATTTCAGACTTGAAAATATTTCCTGGTGACATGAAACAATTCATAATTTTCCAGCAAAACTGGCTAGTTGAGTTAAACTACAGGGAATTTTATCTCACGTTTCGACCACATCTTCTTCCTGCTCGCTATAGGTAAGACAAGCCCATTAAGTGAAATACGATTTCAAAGGCAACAATTACCACATTGAAATTACCAGTGGAAAAAAAAAACTCCAACAACAAAAAGCGCTCTGAAGTGCAGGTTTGGAGCTCCTCCGCAGGGAGCAGCCCTCTGGCTTGGACCCTCTCGGGGCTTTGCTGCTGCTGCTGCCACCCCAGCACCCCCCTGCAGAGCTCACTCTGCACTTCTGATCTCCAGCACTGAACCCATGGTCCATACCAGAGGTCCACCCTGCTTCGGACATGGAGACACAGCCCATCGCGTTGGCACTAAACACTGCCTGAGCAACGGCTGGCAGGGATTCGTGTATAATTTACAACTTTCCTTTAGAGCTGTCAGACAAATGAGGTGAGCACAGCCCCACCTGGAAAGAAGTGAACAAACCAAATTAAATTGGAGAGGGAATTTTTACAAGGGCATGTAGTGACAGGACGAGGGGTAATGGCTTCAAACTGGCAGAGAGGAGATTCAGATTAGATCTCAGGAAAAAATTTTTTGCTATGAGGGTGGTGAGACACTGTCCCAGGTTGCCCAGAGAAGCTGTGGCTGCCCCATCCCTGGAGGTGTTCAAGGCCAGGTTGGACGGGGCTTTGAGCAACCTGGTCTAGTGGGAGGTGTCCCTGGCCACGGCAGAGGAGTTGGAACTAGATGATCTTTAAGGTCCCTTCCAACCTAAACCATTCTATGATTCTATGAAATACCCTGCTTGCTTGTCACTCACCTTCTCCTCAGCATCTGTATTGCCATCGATCCTCTTCATGGCATTTTGGACTCGGGCAAGGCGGCTGGACAGGCAGAGCAAGAGGCTCACAACCTTCTCCAGGTCACCGATGAACATCATGTAGCGCTCAAACTCGTTGGGCTTGCAGACCTCCCGCACCACTGCCTCCAGCTCCTCGCCTCGCTCCGCGCACTCCCTGGCTTCAGAGAGGACAAGCTCCCTTTCCTCCCACAGGGTCTGCAGCTTTGACCGGAGGCTGGAGATGAGTTCCAGCTGCAAAGGGGGAAAAAAGAAAAAAAAAATAAATCACAGAAAGCTGTTATTGCCAAAGAGAATCTATATCATTTCTAGAGAATGGATTTCTCTCACATTGTCTTTGCCAAATTTTGGACTTCTAAAATAATTTTAATTTCTGTGAAAGAAAAAGGAAAAAAAAAGAAAGATTTTCTGAGCTTTACTTAATTCTCAAACTCTGAAAAGCAAATTACTGGTAATCGCCTTAACTGGTGATATAATCCCTAGCTCAGAGACCGCTTCCAACCAGCCAGAAGTGAACTGCAATAAAGGTTACAACATGATTACCCACGGTTATGCTCTAAGACATGAGCATGAAGTCACCGCTCTATTACCAAGCTTTACAAGAACTGACTGGAAATTCATTTATAATATGCACAGAAAAAGTCAGTTCCACAGGTGATTCAAGCAAGCCACAGTGCCTCCGTAACAAAGCAGAGGAGGCTGTTTGATAGGGAAATGTTGATATGGAAAAAGGCCCCGAAAGCGGAGTGGGAGAAGAACCCCATCAGCTTTTTTTGGAAATCAGCCCACACCACCACAAACAGGAGCAGCAGCCAGACAGTGGGTACCAAAAACCATCACCATGTGCACAGCAGGAGGAGCTTCAGGAAGGCAGATTGTCATTACCTGGGATGGAGCAAGGCCAGGTTTCTACAGGAAAAAAAAAAGTATCTAATTCTTCTACGTATTGCCCTTCCAAGCCGCCATATTTCTACGGTAGTCCAGCTGTGTCCAAGCTGGACCTCTATTCCCTGCACGTACGGAAATTAATAGGGCACTGTAGTGTGCAGAAACTGCTGCCAGTTCTCTCAGAGGAAAAAATATTTCTTATTTAGGCTGCCAGTTGTAATGAATTTTACAGATTTTGAGACCAGATTTGAGTGCTAAATTGCGAGTCAGCTGCTGCACAGGAGCTAGCCTTGCGAGGAAATGTATAGCCAACTCTGCGTGCTTATTCCAGATACAGCCCATCCCCGATGACCTGCTGAAGAAAAGTATGTGGGAGGAGAGATCTGAACCAAACCAGGCAGGATTTAAATGCTACCATTTATGATCAATATGCCAATTTGCCAGGAGTTCACCTATGAGCAAAAATGGATTCAAAGTCATCTGTGAAACATTATAATTGGGATAAAAGTAATGAATAAAAATATCCACAGTAATACATAACAGTAATAACTTCTTTGTCGTGTGAAGAAACCACGGCTCCTCTGATGTTCATCTACCTACTTTCTTAGACGTGATGTCATCTAGGTCGTTTGTGCTGTCTCCGCTCCTATTCAGGACTTGGTTTCCCTTAGAGGTAGGATCTTTGCTCCTTTGCCTGGCATCGTGTTCAGATTCAGGACATTCTTCTGTTGCATCTTTATTACTTTTCCTGCTATTGGAACAGAAAATAAATACCCGTGGCAAACACTTAAGAGTTTTGTTCTCAAATGTTGTGTTCATAGTTTTATCCATCTTGACTTCAGAATTACTCTCCTCACTTCTCACAGCAGCATTTTTTCTAATTTTTTGAAAAATACAGAGCAAAAGATTTGCAGCCCAGGTTTGTCACATCCCTTTTAATAAGGTATTATTGAACCACATTTCTTCTGGTATATACCCATAGCCTCAGATATTTCTGGATATGTAAATCAGAAAGCTAAAATATTTTGCTAATGAAACAAAAATAAAAAATTATATGCTCAAGTCATCTTACTACTAGTACATACATGGTATTCATACACTAAAATGGTTTAAAATACTAGGTAATTGTTTTTGTCTACTTACTTATTCTCCTGCGCATGCCGTACATCTCCCTTTTTTCGGTGTGATTTATCCAGCATGGAAACGTTAACAGGAAACAGACCCTCCATCAGGTCTAGAGCAGTTTTTCGAATGGGATGAGGCATGAGAATATCAACCAGAGAATTGTCTTTGGCAATGATCTCCATAGCAAGCTCTTCGTACCGCTGGGCTTCAGGAGACTGCAGTCCCCTTTTGGGCAGATCTGTCTCTGTCTCGGGGAGAATAGCACCTTGGCCATCATGCACAGATGTGTCCTTCGCCGCTAAACCTTTGGCTGTATCTTTGTCTCCTGCATGAGGCTGAGCTGACGCTGTGTGGCAGTATGTTACTTGCTCCTGAGGAGCTGCAGGCTGCTGCTCTGGACACTTCATTAAAGCGTTGCCATGCGGAGATTTAGTTCTGCATTCCTCCTCCTCCGCCTGAGCATCTTCCTTGCTTCCACTTCTTGGGACAGGAACAGAGGTTTCAGGACTCAGCTCCTTAGCATCCTGACAACATGCACATCCAATTATGTCATTGTCTTTACATTCGTGATCCTCACATCCATCTTTCTCAGGATCACGGAAACTGTAAGAAAGAAGACACTTCCTTTTGTTTCAGACACTTCCTCCACAATAAATATTTTTGCAGACTGGTTAAGCAGCTACAGGTAATTGTCATTATCTGTCCAGCTTCCTCTTTTTATTGAAGGTTTCTAAATACAGATTCCATAACACCTATTAATTTTGCTTGGGGAAAAAAGGGAGTACACAAAACGTCTAGCTGCACCAGTCCATATTGTCTGAATCCCCATTAAATTTCTCATTTTCTAATTATGACCAACATACACGTTTTCTGAAATAAACCCGTGGTAAAAAGTGCCTTAGCCCTAAAACGTCACACCGATGCTGTTTGACAAATGGAGGAAAAGCATGCAGCCATCCCACCAGCCTTGGTGAGCATGCTGCCGACAGGACAGGACACTTGCGGGGACCGGGGCTTGCTGAGACCTTTCCGAGGCCACATCTGGGCACCACCTGGCCCAGAGGATGGATGGGTAACAGGAGGATGATTTGCACTTAGCGCTTCCCTCCACCAACCCTCTTGTAGAACAGTGACTGTAGTGCAAGAGGGCAAATCTCTACTGTCTTGTTCCTTACACCTTCTTATTTCTATAGCAGGAATGTTTCAGCCCAAGAGTGAGAATCGATTTACGCTGTCACTGTCTCCTCTGCATCAATTCTCAGTCCTTCTTGGAGCAGACATCTAGTGCTTCCTTATCTTTAGGTGAACTGAATACCAACACAGAGGAAGCACCATTCATCTGAGGCTTCTGTTTTGAAAAGGCCATTAGACTTAAGAAAAAGTTTTATTAAATCCTTTCAGTTAACCATTTTGAGATCAAACTTCTACTTTTGAGATGGCTAATGCATGTCTGACCCAGTGCTTTGAGTTTTCTGATGCAACACTTCAGGAGAAACTTTGATGGAAAGAGCTACTGTCTGCAGGGCATAAATAATTATAGTCATGATGACAGAATAAGTAGATATATGCAATTTAAAAATACCCTTTGGACCAGAATTTGCAAGAATATAGGGGCACTGTTGAACACAAGACGATTGGAGTCTGCGTAGACCATCTTCTGCAATCACTGATGGACATGTATACATCCATGTAACTGCTTGTGATAACAGCCAGTGCATCTGTGTATTTAAATACTATTGCATTCATCAGGACTGAATGAACAAACCTATTTTTCCCTCTAGCAAAATTTTTCATAACCTAATAGGATTATGAGGGGACAGTAGAGAGGAAAGCTAGAGGGATTAGATGGAAGGCAGACTTATAAGCTCCGATTTAACTACGTTAACCTGACATATGAGCTTCAAAGTTGCAGGCACAAAGCTGAAATTTTCTCCCTCAAAACAAGCATAGAGGTTTTGTCCACCTTTGTTTAGCTCTTTCTCTAGGGTCACATATAAAAACAATGCAGCAATCAGTCCTTCCCTGCCCTAGAGGTACTAGGTAAGCCCATCCCTATGGTTGGTGTGAGTCTTTCCTAAGCCATATGTGGCAATATGAAGGTAGGAATTTTCTTTCCCTGAAAGAGACCGGAGCAGTGGAGAGCGATGGAGACTTAATGCCTAACAGTGGAGACCGCTGTACCGCTGCTGAAGATACACACACACAGAGAAGAGTTTTGAGATTTAAGAAAATACCAGCAGACTGTTGTGCCGGCAAAACTGCCACATGCTTGCAGTAATATATTTAATGCCACAAGCCCCACGCTATCTCCAGCGTTGCTTGTCTGGGTGAGTTTCCCGACACAGATGCAGGGCTCTGGGGAGAGCGTGGATGGTTCGCAGCCGAGCTCGCCCGGCCCAAGCAGGCGCTGGCCAGACACAAAGCTTTTCACGTGGCCAAACTGAGCTGTGCTCTGGCTCAGCAATGAAAGTCTCACTATTTCTGAAATTCCACCTTCTCTCATAGTTTCCCTTCTTCCAGCTCTACTTTGCAGCTTTAACACAGTCATTTTAGCTTTTCACCAAAAAAATGAAGCCAGCTTGGCAAAGGGAAATTTAATCATAGTTTGTACTAGATAATGACTAACAGTGTCACTTAGAGATATCTATTTTGTGCACCTTTTCACTGCAATTAAAAATAAAAACCTCATTTGACGTTGACTTGAACTACCCGGTTCTGGTGATTAGTGATGCCCTTTAATGCTGGAAAAGCCTTTCGATCAAAAAGGTGCTAGAAATACCCCCTGCAAAACACCACGGCATCTCAACGCGGTGCTGTACTGTGATACCTCAATTAATGTGGCGATGATGCAATATTGTGATCATGGATTGATAAATGTTTGTGGAGTGGTAGCTGATGAACAGAAGAGACACAGAGACACCTAAGAGAACCAGCGCAAACATTGCCGGGCCTTATTCTCACTCATTCCCAGGCCTCATTGCAATGGCGGCGGGTAGGAGCAGCTTGTGGGCGAAACAAACCATCTGCAGCAGTTCTCATGAAAAATGGGTCATATTAGTGGAAACTACCCCAAAATTGTATTGTGCAATTGAATGGATGCAAAATATGCCTAAGAATGTCCTCAAGCCTTTTTTCACTAACCCACAGACACTACTGGTGTGGGTAATGATCACAGTTTGCTCGTCCTGCTGGTCCCAGCTGTAATTTTTATTTGAGTAATTAACACTGCAAACATGCCCAGTCCAGTCTGGATTTTCTACCACAGCTCAACAGCACTTTCTGGTGGAGGAAAACAAAGAGGAAAAAAGAGATACAGCTGCAACAGAATGCAGCTGTACTTACAGCTATTTCCCAAAGATGATCATCCAAATTAATTACTAATGAAACCAGTTCTGGCTTTCTCATCTTTTTGTTACTTAACAGACACTATACTGCCATGATCAAATGTTTCTGATGATACTGTTCTGTCCAGAACTTCCAGTGACGCTCATGCTGACCTGCTAAGCCTCTTAGCTAAACTAGGAAATCTGAGAAAAACTTCCAAATCTTACTAAAATACAATTTTTTTTTCTAAGATAATCAAGCCTGCAGAAACCGTTGGGATCTTTTGGAATGACTGAAGCAGTGGAAATTCTATTACTACACGAGTGTCAGCATCACTGCCTTGCTGAGACAAAGCTCAGATCTTTTTCTCCCCTGATGCTCCTCAAACGGAGAGTTAACATACAAACCTTCTAGTTAGCTACGTGTAAACGGCACAATATTTTTTTTTCCTTTTAAAAAAAACACACCAAAAGCCCCTATGACACCACTCTGGAAGCATGCATATTTTTCCAGACGGGGCACATCCGAGCTGTTGCAGATGCTGTTTTTGCCGGAGCTCAGATGAGGGAGCTGCAATCTCAGAGATCTGAAGGAGCATGGCTGCCACAGGGAGAGGGGCTCAGGTACACTCTGCATTTTCCACTTTTGCTCCACATCGTAGAAATTCTTTTAAAGACTGTCCCAAAATGAAACAAATAGCGTAGCAGATGAATATTCCCATATGGGCAAAGGATCCCAAACCACAAGGACAGAAGATGACAACCACGGCTGCCTTTGGAGCTCACACATCTCGGACATAGGCTCTACCTAAGACACAGCCTTACCTGGGGGTGCCGAGACAGCTCTCGCAATGCCGAGCCGGTGCCGCTGCACCACCGGCACTTCTGTAAGTGTCCTGGAAATGAAAACAGCACGCTGGGACAAACAGCATTTTCAGATGGTTTAATTTTACTCCCATGTTTGTTAACCTCAGAAAGAGAAGCCAACAGTAGACCTCCGAGTAGGTACACCAAGGTTTTTATTTTTGAGTTTGCCTATCTCTTTTTATTAATGAAATTGCTATTATGCTCTTCCTAGGTGGCATCCATCTCTTTTTCCTAGAAAACCAAAGAACAGCTGGCAACAAAATATATACTCTCACTGACTCTCACAATAATTCCGAAAGTAAGCAGCATTGGTGGAAGTTTGTCTGCCTCTTTAGCTGGCTAATTGTAGTAGTATATCATTTGATTATTTGTTTTCTGACCCTTTCATCTTCTTTATTCTCCTTGACAACAATACTGGCAGCCACTGTCCTTCAAGTTCAGGAGCCAAAAAGGTTGGTCAGTTATAAAAATCTCTCTCTAATCACCTTTTCTGGGACAGCGCTCTAATGAAGTTAACAACAGCAACTGCTGAAACGCAAACCTGCTGCGTACAGCGTGTGCTCTCTGCAAGTGCATCTCCCACGTGCCGGACCCCACGCACTCCCCTCTGTAGCTCTGGAGGGGACCCTCTCCAGCCCAGCATTGTCCGGCCCTCGAGCGGAGCCTACGGCACTTGCATAGCGTGTCCCTCGGAGCAGATGCTCCTCTTCCTCCCTGCCTGTACCCACGCACTTGCTGAAGGGCAGCGGTAACTGCCCAGACCACACACACATTCCAGTCAGCTGTTCGGAAGGTTTCACCCTTACACAATTCTCTCGTAACATTTCACATTAAAGAACATCTTGTTTGTCTGCAATACTTTCTCACAAAATACTTTTGAGCGTAATGAATTGTTATCACTAATCGTAAGTATTTAATGCATCAAAATTGGTAGCACTTCTTCCCAAATTATTTCTCCTGCACACTGCAAAGCAGAGCATGCGTTCTGCTTTCAAACAGCTACACAGCATTTCCTATAGACTAAACAAATGTGGCTTCTCTTCCGCATCTACCATCTCTCTACTGCATGCTAATAAAAATAAATCAAGTCTTAATTCCTCATTCATCATATTCAGCAGTTTTTCATGTGAATCGCCCCACAGTTCTCTAAAACAGGTAGATAGTCATAACTTGGACTCAAACTCTTTCTTTCTTACCTGTGTGGAAGGAGGAGTCGATTTTGATCTCTCATGAGCTCTCCCAGACACAGGATCACTTGCCTGCGGGAGACTTGCAGCTGATTCACACTTGCTGGTGCAGCTCCCGGCTGCTTCCTTGGGCGATGGGTTGTGCTTTGAGGTGGCTGTACCAGCAGCAGCGGAGCTGGGATCATCCCTGCTGGTCACACTCGATGGGGGAATAAAAGGCAAAGGAGGAAAAACATCTGGTGAATTTTCTTTAGAGAGAACTTGGCAGAAAACCTCAGTGTTTTGCACCTTCCTGCTCCCGTTTGGATTGGAAACCTTGCCAGGAGGCCATTTGGGATGTGACAGCCTCTTCTGCAGGAGTGGCTTATGCAGCGGGAGGTGTTGTGAACTACCTGGCCTTTGATTAATCTTTCGCTCCATGTATTCGATGAGTGCAGTATGCTGGATTTGTTTCAGCTCCGTCCTGGAGATACTTGAACTGGAAAGTGCCCTCCCTCTGTTTTCCAGAGTCTTTTTCCTAGCTGCCGCTATATCTTGCTCAGTGATTCCATCCCCGACTTGATTCCATAATTCCTTATCTGCCAGCTGATCCAGTTTCTCAGGTTCAGAGTAACACAGTTTCTTTTGCTCTTGGGTTACCCTTTTCCTTCCCCCTATTCGACCTGTTTGTGGCCTCTTAATTTCTTCATCTCTGTTGAAACTTTCCAGGGATTCTAGATGAGAAGGGGAACAAGGAACAGGTTTGGCATCCTCACTCGCACTGGATAACGAGAAAGACCTAAGGTGCTCAATTGAAGGCCTTTTAGAGGGTTTCTGTCTCAGTCTAATGGGCAAGCTCATCTGTAAGTCTTTCCTTTTAAAGGAGGTTTCTCTCAGAACCTTTTTCTGAGCCACTTTAAGTTTCTCTCTATAGTCATTCTTGAAACTCTCATCCGTGGATGAAGCAGGACTCCCGAGAATGAGATCATCGTCAATGCTGCACTGATGGTGGTTGGTCCTCTGAAGCTGACTGCTTTCCATTTTTATCTCTAAACATCGCACTGAGGCAGAGTAGCTGCTTGCTAGGAATTGCTTTGGTGAGCTCCTTGAGTCCTCCCGACATTGCATGAGCTTGTTGTGGTGCAGGATGTTGGTGGTTTTCCCCCCAGAAAGATAGTAAAGCATGGGCGTCGTCTGCCTGGTTATTTGTTCACCGGCAAGATCATCCTGAGGCTGTCGTAAGAGCCGTTTTTGAGATCCAGGTCGGTATTTCTGATGAGGAACAGAAGGCTCCTCTTGTTGTAGATGCATGCTAAGGTCAGGACTGCCGTTATTAGCCTGTTTTTCTTTCTTGACTTCATGTAAAAACTCAGATGTGGAATCTTCCTTTGTTCTGCAAAGAGGCATTTGGTTAGTATTATCATAGCACTGCTTATTTCCCTGATCTGACCCCTCACAGCAAGGGTGCCCTGCTTCTACAGTATCGTAGGTGCAGGACAGTGATGATCTCTGTATTTTGGCTTGCTGATTCCGGAGCAGTTCCTTAACATCGCTCCCAATTTTTCCTTTGGAGTCATACCACTGATTTTCATCTGTACAACTGTTCAGCTTCTTGGAAGCATTTTTAGTTAGAAGAGCATTCTCTGTATATTTTAAGTCACAACTGTCCTCAAACACATCTTGATCCCAGTCTGAATGCAACTCGGCAGGGAGAGGGCACTGAGCACAGGGCAAGGATCCTCTTCGTTGGCTGGGTTCTGGCACTGCGCTTTGCAGATCTGCTTCACTGAAAGTTGGCTTATGTACGCTGCAGGGATATTGTTTGTCTTTTTGTGTATCATTAACAGTGCCAGGGTTGGTATGCACTGGGTGATAAGACTTGGAGTTCATCTCTTCAGGAATTTTATACGCAGGAACTGAATTATAAGCAGGAAGTATTTTAGGGACATTAGCCAAAGAGTCAGTCTTTAAATATTCTTGAAAAATGAATGAAGAAGGTCTGCTGAAAATGTGTGGATTGCTTCTCTTTATAGGATGTTGGGATGGGCTCCACTCTCCATTTTCCTCCGTCTTTAACCCCTGAATTTTTGATGTAGATACCTCATTTGTAGAATCAGAAGAAAGGCCCTTGTTTTCCAGAGTCTTTCTCCTAGCAGCCACTATATCTTGCTCAGTAATTTCATCCCTGCGTTGACTCCACGGTGCATCCCTATCTGCTGGCTGACTGTCCCGCACACAAGGAGCTGGCTGCACACTATGCTCACTGTGACTTCCAGAGCTGTGTCTCCCTCTTGAGTTTTCAAGGTGCCTAGCGACTTTATAGCTGTCGAGTCTGGTGGGAGGAGAAGGTGGAGGTGCAGCCAGAGGCAGCAGTCCCTGATTTGAAGTCCCTCGGGCAGGAGTGCTTCCACAGCGTTCAGTGAGACTGGTGCTGTGAGAGTTACTATGGATGCCCAGGTCTGGTGCCTTGTATGGATGCAGGCATCTGAGGTCAGAGTTTGCTGCACTGAGATTATAAATACCTCTTACATATTCTGAGTCCATGTACGACACCTGCTCTGGAGGCAAATTGCAGTTTTCACCATAGCACGATGGGGTGGGATACTCTGGAACGTTTGATCCCCCTGAGAAAGAGCTGTAAGCAGAGTCTGCTCTTCCAGGGAGGTGCAAGAGATGGTCTACACTGCCGATCGACTTCACTGGTGAAAGACGATTACCGTTTTCAAGAGAGGTCAGGGGCTCTGCCAGCTCTCCAATTCTGCCACCTTGCCTGTGAGTCCATCTTTCTATCTCACTCCCTGATGAAGCCATTTTGTCGCATTTCCAGAAATCAAAGTCTGATTAAATGTCCACAACTGAGTTGTTAAAAAAGCATATTTTTCTCTGTAGTCACATTCCAATAATATCTAGAGGATCCTAAAAAGAAAGAGAAACATGTGAAAAAGACTCAGTGGGAGGATTCTGATCACAGCTGAGGAGATTAGATAATGAGCATCACACACATGCTCAAGGTGAAAACTTGCAAATAGTATGTAGAGTAGGTAGAAGTAAATTTCTGGCTTCAGTAATTATCAGGACCTTGGAATGATCATTTCCTCTATCACAAGCAGAGCAACTAAGTCTTTAATAACAAGAGTTCTTTAGATCTTCATTAAATCTAAAAGACTACACATACAATTAGAAGCAGCCCTCTCATTATGACTGCAAAATATCAAGGGCCAGAATCAAAACTAGTTTCTGAATCTGCCTAGAAGTAAGTCTGAGAGGTTGAAAATCCCAGCTCAGATGCTGCTGAATCCTGGAGGTGCTTAAATACAACATGAACCTGGCTGGTTGAAGTTTCTAAGTGACTTAGAGTTGTGCTTCCAAAAATGGTCACAACCATGGACCAGTGCCTAGCTCTCATCCAGATGGATGTGGCCCCGATCCAAACAGCATGGAGCTTTGCAACTACATGACTACAATGACATTACACAAAGTGTGCCCCAAACCCCACCAGTGCCTCCACGCTTCCTTTCAGAAAATCTCACACAGCAATATGAACACACGGACAGTTAGACATGCCAGTACCCCATGGATAACTGTACGGAACCAGCAGGTCACAGATTAACCCAGAAGAATTATCAAATATGAAGAAATCATTACTACAATCAGTCTTATCAGCCTTCTCCCCCCTCCTCAAAGGCTTCCATTGTTTCTCAGAAAAGCAAGAATCAAATCATACTTTATTTGATGAATATGATGAAAATGGGTTGTCGTTGAAATGAGTTTCCATGCCATTTCCATCTGTGCTTAAAAATACCCATCTTGGAAAACCTTTCCCAGAGGCTTATAGAGAGTGCCTTGATGGGAGATCAACAGAGTATCCTGACAAGAGATTCTGCAGTTGGTAACAAATCATAGATTTTAAAAGACAGCCAAATATTTTTATGGCTGATGCTAAGAACTCCCCTGCAAACATACCAAATGCACTAGAAGAAGCACCAGCTTAGAGTTCACGTACAACAAATACACACTTTTTGCAGAGTCTAGAAAACAGTTTGTGTTTATTAGCAGCACTTAACATTTACTCTCTGATTGTCACACATGGTGCATGCAGGTTTAGTTTAACAAAAGAGATCTCTACAAGCAGCCCACTTCATAAACCAACAGAAGACATGCAGGAGGGGGTCACACTCTACCAGTGTGACCCCCTCAACCGCCTCTGCCACCTTCAAACCCCTCCAATGCGCCCACAGCCAGAAGTAGCCCCTAATAACAGACTGAACCTGCAAGGCAGACAGGTACTAGCCAAAGACCTTATTTAGTAATTCTCATTTAAATGAGTTCTAAAGACTGATTAGTTATTAAAAGAAAGCCAACGAACAGTCTTGAAAACCTTCGGTGGCAAACCGTTCCACGTGACACACCTTCTGAGGAGATGCAAACTGTTTCCAAGTGCTACCAGAATATTACACGTTGGTTTTCTTCAAAAAGGTTGAACTCACCAGACCTGTAATCTGTCATTCCCAATACCGTACTTCTGCAGTGGGGCCTCATAAAGCTGGCAGAGAGAGAGGTTTCAGGGGTGATGCTGCTGTTTAATCAAAAAACTTCACATTCCTGCCTTGTTTCAGAGACAGTCCTGATACCATTCACTTTGAGCCAAAGGAAGAGATGGATAGGAGCCAAAATACACAAGTTAATCTATAAAGGGAACTGGGACTGGTGGGGCACAGTAAATAAATTAACTAGTTTCTGGGAAATGAAAACAGCGTAACACTGCACAGTGGGAATTTCTGCTGGGCTTTTTTGGAAATTTCAGTAAGAAACTGACTCAAGGACGCCTGAAGAAGTTCCCTCTCTCTTTAGAGATGATCTAAAACGCAGCTGTGAAATTTAATTGTCTATTCCTGAATAGAAGGGTCACACAGGAAACATGAAGCATCAACAGCTGACGACGACATCCCTCATCCTTTTCACCACGGTGTATTGAAGAATTTGAAGAAATAAAAACCTTAAACACCTGGTGAAAGGAAAACCTTGGGTTTTCTGAAGCTGCACAGGAAGAGAAGCAGCTCAGAGAATGACTGCACCGACATTAAATGCAGAATCAGACTGTACCACAGTGGCTATCACACTGCTTTTACATTACCTAAACGAATGGGCTGCACCTGAAAACCTCACCCACCGCAGTGACTGCTGGGTCTTGCCAAGCTGTGCAAGGCTGGCGGTATCTGGAAGTGCTGGGAGGTGCACAGGACCAAACCCTGTGGGAGCCACATTCCATGAGAGAACCAGAAGGCAGATTCCTCTGTCATTCTTATCTCCATTTTTTTAATCAAAATTCTGTTCAGTGGAACTTCTCCAAGCAGCTCTATTACTCGACTACTGCTATTAATAGACCGAGTCAAGTCTTTGTCTGGGATGTGCTGGCACTGTTCCACTGAAGTTAATGGAGCCACCCTGATTTACAACGAGAATTTGGCTCTAACTTTTCACAGCTATGTGTAGAATTTAAATAACAGTTGTACTTTGGTTTATGTATATCAATGAGAGTACTTCTCAGTCTCCTGTACCAGTGTTTCCCAAGATCTCTTTTCCCCTATTATTTCAAGCTACTCGTTCGTGATTTACAGTGAGGTTGGCAAAACAGTGAAGATTTTTTGTCTCGAGTTTTTATGATGACACCAGAAATAACAGGAAATGTAATTTCATTATCTTAGAAGACTGAGGTAAGAACATCTGACTTGGAAACAGCAGCAGCAAGCACCGAGTTCCTGCGAGGGCCAGCTGCAGGAGGCCACTGCAGCTCGCAGGACATTCCCTCCTCCGTCTGCTCCTCCTGGCCAGTCTCTCCCGTTGTCTCTCTGAAGGTACCTGCGGCCTTTCCTTCTGCTCCACCGAGAAGTGCCAGAGAAGCAAGAGGACTTTTTTCTCCCTCACTGGGTGCCCTCTGGCCCCACTCTTGCCATTGCTCGCGTTTTGTGTATCTGTTTTGCCTAAGATCAAGTTCGCAATTTCACATCCTTGAAGTAAGAGAAAAATGATAAAAACTGAAGTAATATACTTAAGAACAGTAATATACTCTTCTCCAGAAGTCTCTGCTAAAATTTAAATAATATGATAATGAAACACATCTTAGGGAACATCTAACAGATTTCTTTTGGGGAAGATGTTTCCTAAACGCTGGAAGAAGAATCGTTGATCTCAATGTGTTTAAAGAACTATGTGAAAACTGCCTTCCCTTTCACATGGAAAAGAAAAACATTAATGCACTTAAAACTCAACTGATGTTAACAATGCTGTTATTGTTCTCCTCAGCTGGTAGGTGGTAGAGCACCCTCATGGACTACATTGTCTCTGGGTCTCTTAGAAATGCCCTGGCAAAGCTGTAATACAACGTGCACATTCCAGACAGGTTCGCAATATTTTCATTGTAAACTTCTGAAAGCAAAAAGAAAAACATTTAATTAAAAGTATATCAGAACCAAGAACACCAGAAGATGAAGGAACATGTATTAACAGTGTGTCGCTCCATGCCCAGGGAAGAAATAAAGCCACTAACAACCTATTAAGATTCAAAGGTTTTTGGTTGGTTGGTTTTTTAAGGAAAAGGCTAACTTGACTGCCGTTCACTTATTTATTATGTTTACTCCACCACTACCCAGGAAACCCTACACAGGGCACAGCCCTCTATGCAAAGCAGTTTGCAAACATCAAGCACACGCTCTTTGCTTTATAGATCTGGCAAATTAGAGAGAGGAGACGAACAAAAGCATGGAAGAGAAACAGGGTCTCCGCAGGGAACAGGACTTGTCTAACGCTTCCCAGCAGGCTGACAGCCGAGGAAGAACAAGACCCAGACTACACAGGGTGCTGTGTACATGAGGCTGGGCTGTCTCTGGCCTAAGATAATGATGTCTTACGTCTCAAAACAAGATTTGTTCCAAGTTTCTACCATAACAATAATAGGAAGAAAAAAAAAAATAGTAGTGGCAAGGCAGTGCCAGGAAATTCACATTGTTACTGCCCGTATTGTATGTTTTCTCAGTTCAGGTACCAGCGCTGTGTATTAAAATTCCTTGTTCACCCAAACTTAACCAAATATGGTCCTCGAGCATTCAGTGCAGGTTCAAGTCCTGCTGATGTCTCCAGCCCCTCACAGACTGCTGTTAAAATACCAGTCACCACCTCAACCTCTTGGTTCCAGGGAAAGGTGGTTTGTATTGCACAATCTTGAATTCCTTGCAACCAACTCAGTAGGTCAAAGCCTCATGTCTCTGGCAAATTAACTCTCTACAGAGAAAAATGAGCGACTCCAGACTGCAGTCAATTAATGAGTTACCCGTCTTTTAGGGGCAAGCTTTCTTCTACTTGCAGTTTGTTCTTGTTTGACCCTATTTAGATTGTATTAGGCACTGCTAATTAATTCATAACTCACCTGCAGTTACACACAATGCTTGCCCGAAGTGTCACCCATCTGAAACACAGGTGTTTTCTTCATCAAGCCTCTGATTTATGCTCAACAACCCAGGAAAAACAGCCCCTGGCACTGAACACAGCCACGCAGTTTGTTTGTATACTCGTGCAGTTCCATTAAAGTTTAGCAACACAATCTTTCCATCAGAGAAGCAAGAATGAGCATTTTCCTTCATGAACACAAGCAGAGTTCAAAGCTTCTTGTGAGACCGGGCTATTGGTGTTTATGGGTGAGAAACTGTAACTTTGGAAAACCAAACAGTATTTCTCCTGCAAAGCACTCCAGAGACAAAGGCAACACCCTGCTAATATGCTGTCACGTGGAAAACTTCATAGATCTATTTCTATAAAACTGCCCTTTTAAAAAAATGGCTCCATGGAAATGAAGGGGGAAAAACACAGCCATTAATCGTATCAAACTACAATATGCAACTGTTCTCCAAGCAACGAGAATCCTAAGTGTGTGAAATGCAAAGCAAACACCATGACCAACCTACGAATATTATGTCATGAGCATGTTTGTGAATGACCTGTTTCTTATCAAAGGGTAAACACCTGATGTAAATATTAGCCAAAATTCTTCAGATTCCAATCAGTTGCACAGTCTGCAGCACCTGACCCATCTGCTTCACAGACCATGAGATCCAAGAGATCCAATTGCTATCAAATACCATCTGTGAGATCTTGCTTTAGCAAGCAATCTTACTGGCTGTCCTAGGGAAGCCCAGAGAGTCTGAAATCCTGGGGAAGGCAAGTACCACGGCTCTGGTATCACAGACACCTTCGGTAGGTCATCGGTTGATGATCTAGCACAGGTTTCCAGATCTCCATCCAGGTCCTCCTGGTCAGAAATCTATGCACACACACCACACTGATACATTCTCAGTGACTGTATCTCTGAGACATGAGATGTCTGGAAATAAGAGCTGCTCCTTTGACCAGACTGTGACATACCCAGAAATTCCAGACAAATGTCTGAAGTCTTCAAATTCCATCACTTTCACATGGCTGTTGAAAGCGTGAGAGAAATGGAAGGATACCACATCCAGGTAAGTGTGGCTGTCTGATTATCTTTGTGCCCAGCATCTCTGAAAGTCACCGTTTCTCTCTTTTAAATGGATACGTTCCCTTTATTATTATTTTTTCTAGCCTATAATCAGCAATTTTATCCCCTAGACCTTTCAGCTTTAGGTTTCAAGCAGGAAGGCAAACATATCAGCTGGCATCCTCTTTAGACAACTGGAAAACACACATCCTGCTAATCTGTATTTTTCTTGCAAAGATTTCTGAAGACTCTAAAAAGCAGATTTCCCATTTACTGCAATTTCCAGAACTATCATGCAGGTAGCTAACGGTTGCCAAGGACATCACACATCAAAACCCAAGGACACACTTTCAAGTTTGGTTTACACAGGCCCAGTGGGAAACAGCCTGCTCCTGAGCACCAGGGAAAGTCAAAGTGTCAGACATTCTCAAAACAGAGCCTAAATGGGATTTAGATGGGGTTTATGCCTTGTGTGCACAGGAATAAATTTCATCATAGTCTGAGGAATGTAAACATTTCCAGTAAAAACCATAGCTACAGACTTAAGGCTTTCTGGAGCTGTGAAAGTGTCTTGAGTAATTTAGAGGAGGATGAAAATAATAATACTGCATCCCAATATACCCCCTCCACTCCCCCTTTTTTGGGGGAGAGGTGGGAGAATATGGGTGGACGTGACAGAGGGGGAGATAAATCTTCCTAAACTTCCTTACCCAGCTATGCCCAGCTCTCTACAGAAGGAAGAGACTCCTGCTGACTACCGTGGGAGCTTTGCTTGAGCCACAATGGCAGAACTGGTCCATCCTACACCTTCCCTGGAGTCCTTTCCCATACAGTGATGACATCTCACTGCTGGACATGAACATTTGGCATTTCAATAACAAGCATACTTGGCTGGTGAAAAGCTGTGGCCCAAATAAAATGGTTTTGGACCCGAGAACCATGGTCCGATCTCTGGCCAAGGATTTAATGAGGAAGATCAGGTTTGGCAATTCTTCACAGCCCTGTGAGAGACCTTTTCTGAGCAACCAACAGAGTCTGACCTTTTAATTAGGGCAGTCACCCGCCACATACTTCTCCATTGTACTTGAATTCCCTGACTTACTTTATTCAGCCTCAAAAATTTCTCTTGGCTTCCATCATCATTACTCTCTAATCTACTAAACACCAAACACTTATTTTTTTGTTTCTACCTCTGAAAGCACTTATCAAAAAATGCTTTTGCTAGAAGTCCCAGCTTCATCCCAAACATATGCATTTCTTTCATCCCTTCTTACTTTATCACAATTTTCCTGCTTTTTAAAATCTAATCAAGTTCATCTAATGCCATAAATTTACCCTCCATACTGCTTTTACAGGCTACAAGAACAGACTCAAAAATATTCAAGAGTGTTAGAGAACTACAGACTCTGAAGAACTCAAAATTTCAGAAAGAGAAAAAAAACTAATGACGCTGTTGATTTTTATACATTTGCCTTCAGAATTAGCTCCTATTATCCAATATCCTAGAGAACACTGAAGAAAATTCAAAGTAAAAAGCCTTCATTAGTCTCCTTCCTCTCCCAACAAGTTTAGGAAGAAGGCTGCTCTTTAAGGACAGAAAACTACTTTCCACTCCCCTGCCCCCCACTCAGTACAAATAGAGAGGCAAGGAATCTCAACTACATCGGGAATCTCAACTAGATCAGGACACAGTCAGAGGGCTGCCTTCTCCCTGATGGATAAGCCATCCTGGTTTAACAGACAGATAGCAAGGAAAAAGAGATTTGATTTCCAGGAACCGGGTGAGCTGCAGCATGAGCACAGCTCATGGATCAGTGGTCAGAGCAGTCTCGGAAGATGTTTTCTCATTTCTACCTTACTGACTGCTTGCCAGCAAAGCCACCCAAGAAACGTCAGAGAAAAATAAAATTCTCATCGTCCCCCTGGCCTACTACTGACTGCACTGAGCTTCTCACCGCTGAGGCATCAAGTCAAGCCCACGAGAGAAGAAACCGGCCTCTAAATAGGTGAAATCCTGTTCAGCATCTCCTTTAACTGCTGTGTGGTTTGAGTCCAGAATAACTAACAGTAAGAGCTGGTTAGCACTCTGTGTGAGACAGAGTTTTAAAAATATGTCCATTATCAACAGCCTGTAATTAGAAAAATCCAAGTGCTTATAACAGGCAGCTCCAGCGACTGCTACACATCCCAAACCAAATGTATTCACAGCACTATCTGGATCAGAATTTGCCTTTCCTGGGCTTTCTTAGAGCTCTGAGAGCGCTAGCTCACACTCAAACTTATGAATAAGAGCTGGCTGGCTGGGAAATGCCATAAAGTCATCTTATCTTCCGAAGAACAGTGGTTTTCTGGCAGCTGCATATGCTTTCTTCTGTAACAATATTAAAACTGTTCTCAGAAGCTTAATGGATGGCTCTGTCATTGCAGTCCAAGACGCCCAGACAGAAACGCCCCCTGCAGACTCCAATTTCTCTCTGCTGTAATCAGGTTTTCCACAGACAAAACTGCCATGAGAACAAACATCGCTGCTGCTGCTCCAGCTTTAGACCAGATGGACCTAGAGGCATCAGGCTGGGCAAGGGGCAGTGTCCAGCTCGCACTTAATCAAGTGGGATTATACATATTATTTATGTATATAAATACATGTGTGTATATATTTAGATTATGGCTTTTAGATGTAATAAAGATGGATTAAACAATTCATTCTCTGCTCCTTAAATGTAATGAGAAGCTTTCTGCTGAACTTGGCAAGCTTTAGACTGTGCGCTGTGAACTTCATGAACAATACAGAAACACTCATACTCCCTTCACTATATTCCCAAAGTCATTCCCACCTAGAGATTACCTACACGTAAAGCGTTGGACAGAGAATCGTACCAGATCTTCCCCGAGCAGAGGGATGGCACGGCCAAGCTGGCTCACCCAGATTCTCCCAGAGAACAGGAGAGCACAGTAATCAGCTTGTGCTAATTGGAAAACTTCGTAACACTGAACGCAGGCGAGGAGGAGACTGAGCATGTGAGAAAAACAGACAAAGAGAGAAAGAAAGCAGAGATGTGGCAATGGAACTTCATCTAACAAAGCAATGTCCGTGTACCTCAGAGTGTATCTTACAAACTTTAATCACATACTGTCAATACCAGGAGGACTATCTGCCTTACCATAAAATCATTTTAGAGTCCTACAACGGCAACAGAACCCAGTGCTCTTGCCTCCTAAGCACTTCTCCTAACTACAAAGGAATTTTTTTAATAACTTACTACCCTCAATAAAGCACGTAACTTTTCCATTCTTTCATAGCACATTGCCAGTCTAAAATGTAATTAGCAAACAATATTAGCACTTCCATTTGCTTATATATAAATTGAGGATTATGAATTACTATTGATTAATTTGGTATTAAAAAAGCCGTTAGCTCTTTAACTTTCTTTATTGTAAGAAACAGAAACTATTCCTTTCCAGAGGATGTCTGGTTTCAGTCTAGTTCATCCAGATGTTAAACATAATTGTGCCTGCCTTTGGGCTGAGCGAGACAGTAATGTAATATCCAGTTACTACAGAACATTCCACTGGAATAAGAGAAAAATACCAAGTATATACAAGACATTAATATATTAGACTGGTCCATTCCTTTGGCAAGTGTTGCATTTGAGTATTTTCCCACATCTATCATTTGGGCAGAATTCATAAGCATTTATTCTTAATCTCACTGGTTTCCATAACAAACAATGAGAAACTGTATTGGTAGTTAAAAATAGTCTGGAAAAGATAATCTATTAGTTATATTAGTACAGGTTTAATGGCGGGGTGCAAGTTGCTCAGAATCACGGGCAGAAATTAAGCACCCAGTCTGCAAACAGTATTCAGACGTCCTGCAAAACTGACAGGGGATGCTGGAGGAAAAAGACTGGGGAAAGCAGAAATTTGTTTCATTCTGGGAAAAGCAGTGCCTAGAGCAATAGTGAGAGAGACTTTAACAAAGTGGCTAATGCCAGGGCAGCTACCGCACTTCTGACAACAGGCGAGGAATTCCACGGAGAAGTGGAAGTTTCATTTAGAGGATCGCCTGGTTAGTATATATAAACGAGAGACTGATTCCCTGCCTGTAATGCTTCATAGCAATTAGGACCCATCCAAGCAGCAAGGCGCGACTTTTTTCAGATAACGGCTTTCTACATTTAATCTGTTCTACAAGAACTTCCTCTCCAAGTTCCCAATTGGTCATTTATAACCTGTGTTTCATCATCAGCCTTGCCACTTAAACACTGCCTGTGCTGGAGGATCATCACGTGCATTGCTACCAAGGTAACTGGTTTCTGTAGAAAAATGTCTAACCACCAGACCTCTTACTTCATTTAACATGGACTTAGATTTTATTTATTCTGAAAAAAAACCCCCACAATCTGCACGCCCAAGGGTAGAGCAGATCTCCTGTGCTTGTACTAGACTGATGGTCATACCAGAGGTGACTGTCCCTGTGCACAGCAGGTGTGAGATCCGTCCCTTACACAATATAACACACTAATAATTTAGCATTTTAAAGATAAATTTTTTGCTATAAATTAAGTTCTGTCCTTCTTCACTAATTTGGTTACGTTCACGCATTTCCCTATGAAAAATGTCATCTTGTGCATGCAGAGACACAGAGGATAAGCCCTGAAGTTCCGGCTGCCTTGTGTAATCCCAGGTGCCTATGGCTGCTTGCAACCCGAGGTTAAACATTTCAAAATGTGGTTTTAATATTTTCCAAGATATATCCTGCTTCTTCCTCTTTTTTCCCTGTGGACTGTCACAGAAGGGTGCCCCTGGATGGGAGCAGATGGACTTTGCCAGCAGATGCTCTGGAAGAAACCCAAGAGCCAAGTCAGTCCTTGGTGGGGAGGAAGGATCAGTAGAAAATGGGACATTTCGACACTTCATTTTCCAATGTAACACTTTCTTCTCCTGCCACGTCCACCAGCTCGTGCCTGGGTCTGGGCGTGCACTTGCGATATGTCTCTATCATCCTCCCCGTGTGCGACCAGCGGCGCTGCTGGGCTGAACACAGACTCTGTGCCTCCTGTTTTGCAGAGACCTTGCAAACCACCTGTGAACTGCTGCCACGATGCCCACGGGCACCCATGGGCATGGCCGCGTGCACCTGGAAGCACTCAAACCATGTAACATCATACAAACCCTGCATTAAAGCCTGTGAGATCCGAGGACCTGTGTGGCATCCTCCAGTGGCTCTGGGATGTGCTTCAAGGACCACTGTCTAGATGAAGGAAAATCTGCTTGTAAGGAGAGACTAGAGCGATCACCCAGACCGTAGCACGGACACAGACACTGTGGCCCTCAAAGGTCTGCACTCGGGGTTTCACTGCATCACTCTCCCTCCCCAAACACACGCACTTATCCAGAGATGAAGGAGCAGCTTAGACCAGGGATCAGCAGAATCACTGTTCCTACCAGATTTACAGCAAACACATATGAGCAACGCAGAGTAACCGGAATATTATTTTTCATTCTTTTCTTGCATAAAGCAAATACACAGATAGGGACCACAGCAACTGTTGAATTACAGAGAGACAATATATACCAGATACAGCCATCTAAAATATACACACACACCCCGAAATGATGTTTGGCTTAATTACCTTTAGAGATCAGGATGCATGTTCACAGTAAGTATAGCTAGGACAGATTTCCTACCTCCAATTTTCTCTTTAGAAAATAAAAGCTACTGCTTTGGGTCCATGTTCCAGCTACGTCCACAAAAAGCATCTGAAAGTCAGCGGAAAAGAAATTGTAAACATCAGAATCCGAAGTGTTCTCAATGCAACTCGTACCGTGTCAGAGATGTCCCCAATCTCTCACCAGGCCCCGCCACACGACTGGGATGTCTCAGAGGCAGCGGGCGGCTTCACGCACACTACGGGCATCCAAGTTCCACAAGTGACTTTCCCAGACAACTCCTCTGCCTCACTGGTGGAAACTGCCCTTTGGTTTATTCCATTCTGCCATGCACAGCATTACAGTGGCAGTGGAAAAGGAAGAAAGGCAAACAGCAGGCTTGGCTATTTCATTATCTCACCAGTCAATTATTAACAACGGCGCTCTTTCTGCCCAGCCGTTGGGCAGCGGCCACAACTCCCGCGTGGGCACAACTGAAAAATTCCATGAAGATGCCAGCAAGGCCACAGCAGAGAGAGCAGGCGAGGCCCTCGTCCCCCGGGACCCAGCGCTCCATCTCCCCTCGATGGCAGCACCAGAGGAGCATCCTTCACTCTACCACACCTCGTCCTTCGCTGTCCCCAGCCCGGAGTCACATCGTAGTGGCCAAGAGCCCTTGCTCTGGGGCAGCTGAGAAGTACTGTGAGACAAAAGCTAATTAAATCCAACTGAAAGTAGGTAGATTTAATCCAACAATTTGATTTTCTGCTTCCAGGGGGAGAGACAAAGGGTTGTACAATAAAAGTTAACACAGTTCAAGGAAACACTGAAGCTATGTTTTACATGCTGCAGGTTTTTTGGTGTTTTGTTTTGTTTTTTTAATTGGGTTTTTTTGTGTGTTTTGTTCATAAAACAGCACAGAAGGCACACAGATTGAGGCTTTCATCTGTTTCGTAGGACTCTGAATCAACTCAAACCTCTGCAATAAACTCCTTCCTGCCTGCCTCCAAATATATGCGATGGAGCCCGATACTAACATTTTAGAACTTCCTTATCTGGTGAGATGAATTCCTGCTAGTTTCCAGCTGGGCTTAAAAAATAAGCCGATTTTATGCCACTATTTTTTTTCCCCTCAAACTAAGCTGCCAACTGGATAATGCCATGCAAGCAACAGCTCTCCGATTTGTTCTTGTGTATCGTCTCTCAAGGGAAAACTGGGTATTCCTTCCACATTCCCTACAAAAATAATCCACTCGCTTGTGGCTGCGTTCAGTTTTGACGTGGTGGCAAGGAGCAGACCCCTCTCCCGTGGGATGCAGATGCAGCCTTTGGTTTTCGCCCGGCTTCCCCACACTCTCCAGCCGGGCGGTGCCAAAGCCACCGCAGAAGCAGGAGGGGACAGGGATCATTTTGTTGGGAAAATCTCAACTCCGCATCTCCTGTGCGGGAGGAGAACACAGGAGCCTCTGCAATACAGCTCTCTGATGATTCGTTTAACCCATGTTTGAGGTTTTTCTGCGAGCAACCATCCCGTCTCCTCTTCAAAATCCTGTACACAAATAGGCCATCCCTAAGCTTAGGCTTAGAGATTATTAAAAAGAAATTATTAAAAAGAAATTAGTTTCTTTTTTCCCCAGCACATAATGCGATCAGTAACTCCCAGAGCATCGAGAAGGGCTCCCGGGGAGTTACTCAGTAACTAACTCGGTGTTTAGTCATTGCATTAAATACTGTTTTCACAAAGCAGTGACTCGGTATCTGATGGAGTCAAGTGTTCTGCAACAGGAGACAAGGGGACCGTTTCCAATGGTCCGAGAAATGAGAAGAAAAAAACCTTGCACTGCGTGATGCCAGCTTGGAAGGAAAAAGACAAACCTGAGCAGCTCCTCCTGCCAGGTCACGAGCAAAGCTCCCGTTGGGGACGGAGCTGGTGCCGCCGGTCGTGCCGTCTCTGCACAGGAGGTTTTGTGCGTTTCTTTTGTAACAGTAAGTTTTGTGCAGGTATGTCGAGGTGACTGATCTGTTGAAGCGCTGCAGACAGAATTCTGACCTTCATCCTACATGAATAATAAAGGTGCAAACATACCACAAAAAAAAATAAAATACAGAAAGTCAAAGTCGTCATTTTTCCACCTGAGGCCTCGGAGGGTTAATGCACAAACTCCTGCCCCTCCCGGGCACAGTGGAGGCAGCCGAATTCAGCAGCAAGGCTACAAACTTTGGAGAGTTTGGTTTAGTGCTGAGATTTGCCACAGATGTGTGTAAGCTTTGGCCCTCACCTTACAATGAGATTTTTTTTTTTTTTTTTTTTAAAAAGACATTTGAGCGCATCGGGGTTACAACAGTGTCCAGACATTTCCGGACACAGCACAGTACCCCGTGTCTGTCTCCTGACCGCACAGGACAAGAACTGTACAGACAGCGAAGTTCAAGTGTCCTAAAATAAAGTGTCTCTCGGATGTAAATGAAAGATATACACCACTCTTCTTGTCACAGTGTTGTCAGGATAAATCCATTAAAAACCATGAGACTCGGACTCAAACACAACTGCCCTCCTAAGCTGAGGGTGCTGAAAGCCTGTGCAGCGCGGAGAGCGTCAGCCACAGATTGGAGCAAATCACTCGGAACTTTGCAAAACAGTGCAAAGCCTCAGGAAAACGGCCCTGTCAGCACAGCAGCATGTAACCTGGAGCTCTAAACCGGCAGCAGTTTTGCTAGTAACTTGCAATAACACACAGTACTATGCATACAATAATAGAATTCACTAATTATAAAATTATTTCAAATATAAATCACATGCCTCCAAACGTTCCTCCTAAATTATAAACCAGTTGCCTTGTAAGGAAGTTATTAAATATTATAGATGGTCCACAGCTGTAACGATTTGTATGTCACAATGGCAAATTGTTCCGAGGCTGGACTCAGCTGCGTTAGGGTCGGGGAGGACTGGGCGGCCACGCTGGCCTGCCGAACCCATAAACCCTGGGTACAGAGAATAGGGAGCAGGGCTAGAGCTCCATCAGGGCCCTCAGCTGTCACAGGAAACCCATGTTTTACAAGTATTAACAATTAAACCTTCCCACTGCCTTTGCAAGAAGTGCTGTAGATTTGGGCTGAATAACTGCTCTGTCCTCGGATTCAGTCAGAGAACAGCAGAGCTGTGCAGGAGGGACAGCAAGAAGAACGCCGGCCTGAGACGGGGCTTCACCTCAGCCCTGCCCTGACTTAAACGCAGTATTTTCAATGACTAATAACGATTGAATGAGATGTGATGGAGAGACCCCAGAAGAGGGAATTTACAGCGGCTTGTGGCAATTAAAACCACCACAATACGTCACAATCAGAGAACATGATGGAGCCAGGGCAGAGCACTTACTCTCGTGTCAGACACAAGCACACCAGCCAGCCATTCGTCACCACTAGGAAATAACTGAAGTATTCTCGGGGGGTCTACAAGTCACGAAAAAGCATGCTTAGGTTTGTTATCTATGTACTGACATGGTAACAATAACAAACAGGCCAAGAGTAAAAACAATCAAAGGATTTTGTGAAAACAACAGAGCTGGGGTTCATTTTATCTATCCTCGGATTCCTAAATGTTTAGAGTGCATGTACATTATGTTTTCAAACCCTTCTTCACCGCCAGAAATATTGATATATACACGGTGGATTTCTTAATTGAGAGCTAAGACTTCCAGGGAATCCTTGCATCTTTACAGCTAATGCTTTCAGAGATGCATAAAATCTCGTAACACTCATGATAGAGGTGTCGGTGGTTGCCATCGGTATGCCTGTCATTTCTGAACACTGCCACAGTCACAAAATTGCTTGGAAGCAGAAAAGCAATAATTAGGATTACAGGCCAAAACTTGCCTCTTAATGCTACTTGACAGATCCTCTGCTCAGTCTGCACACCACTAGGATGTGTTCTGCACTCGTGTCCAGCTCCTGAAGGCAAGGACCCGTAACTCTGGATAAAATGCAGAAAACACAAGCGATCAGCAACAACCACGGGAGAGGTCTTCTCACTGTCGGCATCTCGCATTCTGCCACTGCTCATTTGATATTAATTGCACAGTACCAACATCCCAAAAATGTTCACAAACCGTAGAGGCATCAGATAAGCATGATATTAAAATAATTCCTCATGGCTGTGACAGTCTTCTTTCATACAGCCCCAAATACACCCAGTTAGTCACTGGTTACTACGGCGAGCCCCTTAGGGCAGCAGGATACAGTAAAAACCACAGCTCCCTCGGGGATTCCTCGGACGTCTCACGCAGGTAAAGAGCCATGGGCTGACGAGAGCCCCCCTCGCCCCCGCACATCTGCCTTCCCAGCCTTTTTTACTAGGTGTTGGGAAGTGAAATCCAAAAGGGGGAAGCAACACAAATGGCAAATGCTACCCATAAAAACCTCCCGTCGCCCAGGGGGCTATTACCTTCCAACATTATTTTCATTACTTGGCATCAGCCGGGATACAGATGGCTGCTTGGGGTTATTGGCTTCAAAAACTAGGTCAATGGCGGCACAGATAGAAAGTAAAAATAAAAATCCTGGGTTTTACCCACCAAAACCATCCAAGTAACAGCAGCCTAATAGACAAAGTAATTTCCCTGAGAGACCCCATCAATCCCAGACTTCACAGATGCGGTTGCCCTATCTAGTAACCAAACTGGTTAGCAGGGCAGAGGACTCAGTGCTATTACAGACACATATTCATTGTTTTCTTTCACTAGAATCCAGTAACTCCTACAGGAGTTGATCCTTCTGCATAACATCACAGCAAATATAATCAGTATTTTTTAGCCTTTCCTATGATTTAGTTAATTGCTTGGTAACAGTTTATAGAAGAAAGGTAACACAAAGACAGTACTATTGTTCTAAGTCCTACTGATGTACCATGCATCAAAGACAGGTCCCCGTGTTCCTTCAGTCCCTGATCTCATACAAAATGTTCTGCAGCCAAAGCAACTTCAGAATTTTCCTTCGCTCCTGCTCCTTTTGGGGTTGTTTTCCCCACCGACAGCGACGCAAGCAGGGGTTTCTGCTGCAGCGTGGAGCAGAAGTGAGCAGCCGTGTGCTGGGGAGAGCACGACTGCCAAGAATTACCTTAAATTGGAATCGCTGCCCAAGAGCACAGCCACGCTTGTGGTCACGTACATCTTCACTGGGAGTTCCAACTGAGTAAGGATTTTTCCGCGGTAAAATATCTCACGGTAGATCTTTAGGTGAAAACAATCAAATCATATTGGAAAGCCTCATTAGAAAAATAAAATAATACTTAGCTGAACAAGGCTCCCAACTGAAACCATGGTGGAAGCACGCTTAAATGCTTTACCACCAGTGTCTGAGCTCTTTGAACCCACAGAAAACTCCTTGAGAATATGGAATCATGGAATCACGGAATTTTCAGAGTTGGAAGGGACCTCTAGAGATCACCTAGTCCAACTCCCCTGCTGAGGCAGGAATGCCTAGAGCACATGACTCAGGACTGCATCCAGGCGGGTCTTGAAAATCTCCAAAGAAAGGGACTCCACAACCTCCCCGGGCAGCCTGTTCCAGTGCTCTGTCACCCTCACCGTAAAGAAGTTTTTTCTTGTGTTTGAATGGAACTTTCCGTGTTCCAGCTTCTGCCCGTTGCCCCTCGTCCTGTCACTGGGAACCACTGAAAAGAGTCCGGCTCCATCCTCCTTCAACCCACCCTTTAGATACTTAGAAGCAAAAAAATTCATCCCAAGTCACGTCACACTCATAGTGTTAGCGCTGTGCCGAGCTTCCTTCCATATCAAACGGAGTCTGGGTTAAAAAATACAAAAAGCATTAGGTCTTGTCCCTCCAATCTGTGATCCCAGAGCTAATGGCAGAGGACGGACCCTCGCTGGTGCCGTACCCGGGATACAAACCTGCACCCGGCAAACAGAGGCGTACCAGAAATCCGCTTTGAGTCTGACAGTGATTCCACTCAAGTCAATGGCAAAACTCTTTCTTTAAACTGGCTAAATGAAAGGGTATTGAAAAAAGAAATAGGGCATTGTTTCAGGAACGTGTCACTCATCAGAAGTCGTACATTTTCTTTTTTCACAGGTAATTATAAAACTCAGATTTAGATGAGATTTGTCACTACATTTGAAAAATTCGTTCAGGAGTCACACATATATCTCAGTATTAAAGAGCAGTGCAGGATGCTAATAAACAACTCCCAAGTAAATGGTGATCTGTTTGTTTATCTTTTAAACGTTGTAGAATGTGTGAGAAGTAAGAAGAGAGGGACATTACGGTTCCCTGGGGACAAGGGTCCGGCTGAAGAGCAGAAATGCCAGCTGCTGCCTGCTTTTGTCATCAGGTACATGCTCCTCTCTTTCCACACTTAGAAAAATAAATAAATATCACGGGCTTCTGGTGGTACGTTGATCCAGTTACACAGCAAAGGCAGCAGCAGGCTCTCTGCTTTCTCTCACAACACTCAAGTACAATGGTGGCTTTGTTACAGGGAGGCTAAATAAATAATGTAGCCATTACATGTCATGAAGAAAAGGAGCATTCCGCGATTAAGTTGCAGATTCAGTGGGGCAGTGCTGCCATGCTCCCAGACAAACCACTGCACCGCGAAGGCAGGCACAGACTCTGCCAGCGGCTTGGTCGTGCGGTTCGTAAAGGCAAAAACGACACAGAGTCAACAGGGAGAACACAAAGGTCTGGGCGTTAAGTACAGCTCGGGTCAGAATAATGACTGGGAACAGGTATTTCTTTCTCTCATGCTTTTGTTTATTGTGTGGAGCTTATAAATGTATAAAACCAGCAGGATCCAAACTAACGTCTCTTGAGTGTAGCTTTTGAAAAAAAAATCAGTCTGTCTCACAAGGCAACTTGAGCACACGTATTTTCACAACTAAAAGCACTAATATTCTAATAATTAAACACTACAAAGATTTCAGCGGTCTCCAAGCAAACCTGGCTCATTAATCACATAACTTCGCATTTGGTAAACATTCATTTGGCCAGCAGTCTGGAAATGCCAGTTAATCATTTAAATTCTGGAGTCTCCCTGAACTTCAGAAGGCACTGGGATGACAGAATAATATACAAAGCCATTTTACATTTAAGATTATTATTTTAGGAAGCATACATTTTCTTTTCTATGAACCTTTTCTGCTAATAAGGACGTTATTCTGCAAGCTACACACAATGGAAATTTCACAACAGCTTTTGTGACAGTTTTCACTATGGAAAAAACTGAGGAACAAGTTTCAAGATGTTTTTCATGTGCCAAAAATGTAAGAAGTTATTAACAGAAAACAGGAAACACAGAAGGCGTCTGTTCTGGAAATTCCTGTAAGTGGATATACAAGATGCTACACATGATCTCTCCTTTTTAAATCTGATTTTATATATTAAAAGAAGCAATTTTCCTAGGTACACAACATGAAATTCCATTAGTCTCATCTAATGACTGACAATTCACTAAAAAAACCCACTAACCTGGACAGGGTTTCTTTTTTATTTCATATGAGCAAATCCTTCTTGTTTTACCAGTCTGTTTTATATAATTTAGGCAAAATTACTTGCAATATATATAAATATATATATATAAAGGTGCTTTGAACTCAACACTTCTCAGACGAAGTGCTGACAGAAGCCATTAAATGGACAGATTTGGGGCCACACAGCGATTTAGCCGCATTCACACAGTAACAGCAAAGTGGAAAGAGAACAAGCCTACTGTCCAGTCCCCTGCTCTACTGACTAGACCAGATTTCCCGTGTCAAATAATCAGGCAAAAGGCAAGCTTTGTGGGTGCACCTTCAGAGGTCAGCTCAGGTTAAGGTCTCAGATCCTTAAGCCTGAGAGACTCAAGAGTACGCACGCACGCTCATATTCCATCAGTATGTTAGAAGAGGTTCTACTGACCCTTCTGAAACGCCACCTGAGACAGCTCTGAAAGACCACAGAAACAATTCTAAAAACCACGCCACTTACCATGGGCCTGAATACGGATTTTAAGTCTCTCTTCTACATTACTGCATGAGATGTGCCGCAGGGAAAAGGAGAGCAGCTGGTGCGAAAGGAAGGGCAGGGAGGGACTGACACATCCTGGAGTCGCTCTCACCCGTGTGATTCTAAGCTTGGTTATGGTTCTGCGTCTGTCCGATACGTGGGGCTCCTCAGCCCTCGCTGGAAAACACCACATGGCAGAAACCGTAGCTGAGCTTCCCAAGGAACAGATGCTGCTTACAGAGAAAGTCATATTCTCCAGCTAAACAACATTTCAGTCAAGGGTTCGCAGGGAATTCTCATGAGATTGGGACTGGAAACTGAAAATTTCACACCGGTAGAATGTCACAGACATGAACCTTGCCAGCCGAGATCCACCAGGAACAGCTTTCTGGCATTGCCCCACCGTAGATATTTTCAGTTTGACAACTGAATTGGTTAAGTAAGAACTGCATCAGTTCATATCAAAAATCACTTTTTCAGCTTGTCTATAAAAAAACCAACTTAGAAGTACAAGCTTTTGTTCTGTGCCAAATAAAACGTTCCAATTCCACCCAAAATTAAACATTTTATTTCAAGGTATTCACGACACGCAGAACCATCAAAGAACCACCAAACTGTGGATGTGGTCAGCAGCGCACCTGAACAGCGTGTAACCTGGCAAGGGCCGCAAAACACACCGGAAAGCAGGACACTTTCTTGGGTGGTTAACTCCTCCTGAGGTCTCCTACAGCACCGGAGGTAGCTAAAGCAGCAGACCACGAGGACAGCACTCTTACCCATACAATCTTACAATTAAATTGTCTTAGAGCTTCTTCTACAAACGGTCTTCAGCAGCAGGGACGGGTGAAGGAATAAACGGAGGGAGGCTGGGACAGGTGCAAACTGCACACTTGCCATAAGCAGAAAGACCATGCTACGCCTGGATTAGACAAAAATACAAATGGCATGAGCTCATCTGAGCTGAAGCTGGAAGGACCCTTGAACGTATAAATCCCTCAGCAATGTGAAATACGTATGTACGGCCCTTGTGGGGAATCAGCACAGACGACCTCCATTCAGCCTCCACCAAACACACATTCCTGACACGAGCCAAGCTGTTACCGCTTGAGATCCGCTGTCGGCATTTGCGGGAGCAGAGAATTTCAGCTCTCCCAGATCCCGGGGCATCACATCGCTGCTGTTTTGAGTGTGCGGAAGCGGGGTAGGCACTGCATTCTAGGGCTTGCATAAATCTCCTAAATCAGATCTCGTGGTGCTGGGAATATTGTTTCCTTAAAAGGTCTGACTGGGTGAAGAGCTGAATGGGGCAGTTTGGAGAAGCGAGATACTGGTCATCTCTCAGGGCAATTTTGGTAGTGTCAGTAACGTACAAGCAGCATTACACTGCTACTGCCTGGATTTCTGCAATATATGATACACAGTCAAGTCATTCTTGAGTCTTCTACAAATGGTCCTGTAAAAATGGCTAGTGATATTTTAGATACTGGAAAATTCAACTTTAGCAATAAATAGGCAACACGATGTGAGCATTTCAAAGACAGAACAGTAAAAACCCAGAGATTAGCTTTGTGGTGATTAGTCATAGAATTACGACAAACCCTTGGGTCAGACCTTTACATTTTACAGGCTCTAAGCTTATCACAAAACTCAGCTTAAAGAGTATATTTACTATCTAAACCATTTGTTTGACAACTGATGGAAAGTTTGTTGACAATTTTAAAATAAATACTTATTTGTAATTTTATATGAGTAACTTTTTTCAGAAAAACAAAAAAACCCCCAAATCCTTGCCGATTTATATATATTATCATAAAAAATAATTAACAAGAAGCGTTTGCTTCAAGCCAGGATTGAAATTTTATTAGATCCAGGCTTAGCGGACAGCCCAATGCATAATTACTCCTCAACAGATGAATAGCAAAAAGGTATAATTTTCAAATTCTGATCATACTCCTTCCACGTTCTTGAAGCTAGAAGCCTGTATAGCAACAGGGACAGGTGCAGAAGAGTCCATGATCCAAGAAATAATCTTATATAGCTCGCACGGAATGCTGCACCAAGGGTAAACTCTCAAAGAGGCAAGATATCATTTCATATTTGGGATGAAAAATAGACAGTTTTGTGTATTCTAGAAAAGTCCTGTGCGTATCAGCATTGCTTCACATTTCCTGCTATAGGTACTCACTATGACAAATGTTTATCCATTTGACTGGCATATTCCAGCTGGAGACACGTTCATAGGGCTTGGGTGTTCTTTTTTTAAATTGCCAGACAAAGTGCTCCAGTTTAAGAACGTGTCTCAGGATAATACATTGTCTTCTCAAGGTTAAAAAAAATTCTGACAATCCTTTATGAAACAGTAGTTCTTGTCCTTTAGAGTTCAGACTAAATCTGGTGGGGAACAGCTATTGCACCAAGTACTTGGTTTTGATTTACCTGTGAAATCTAAGTAATCTAAATTTGGGACTGAATTTAAGTCCCTGAACAGTCCCTTTGCATAAATTCAATAGCGACTTGCTGTATTAAAGTTTCCCTGCAGCAGATCCACAGCTTACAAGGCTATTATTGGAATTTCTTTTGGAAGCACAGCGTTCTCCACAGCTAGTGAAACCAGAGCACCTCTGAGCTGTGCTGCCTGGATCACAGTCAGGTGGAGCAGAGGAATCACCAAATTCAGAGAAGAGTTAGAATCAGGTGGAATATAGTAGCGTAAAAGCTTGTTGAGGCTGGACTGGTAGGCCAGAGGGAAAATTATGGGTAAGGTTGTCCTAGCAAGGAGGCTTGAAATAGGAGCCAGTAAAGGAAATCAATTGGGGGGCACCAAAAAAAAACCCAAAAATACTGATTTGGAGGATGATGAAGAGGAAGACAGAGATCAGATGGGAGTTTGGATTTGTTTGGCAAAGAGACCGTGGCTTGGAAGAGAGTGATGAGGAAGAGCTGTGGCCCAGGCAGGCACAGCAAGAGCCAGCAGGAGAACAGGGGCTGTTCAGGCAAAAAGAGAAATGGACAAAATCTCAAAGCTCAAGACACAAAATAAAATTAGACTAATGAAAACAGGGCAATATTAAGTATTCTTGACTCAGTGAGAAGGAAGAGTATTCTTGCTAAGTGGGCTTTGTTCAAAAAGCCAGAAATGAGCTGGTCATTCTGCTGATTAATGAAAACTACCACCGCAGCGTAAGAGCCCATCCTGGAAGAGGGAAAGTACAGCTTAGAAAGCAGAATAAATTACAGGTCCGCAGATTGTCTGAGTCTGATAGACTTCACTCCAGGATACTTAAAGGCCTGGTTAAAGCAGTCTCAGGACTATTACTGTTTATCTCCAAGGGCTGATGGAAGCTGGTCACATCACAGAAGACAGGAAAAAAGCCAAATAAAACGCCTGTGGGTGAGCTGGAAAGAATAGAGAGGAAGGAGAGAGAAAGCGTCTGGTTGGCTTAACTTTGATTTGACCATGTCATTGTTGATAAGTCCATGTTTTTAAACAGTCTGTTAACTTACAGTTGCTTATGATCAGTTCATTCAGTTATTTACATTCATTCATGTTGTACGTTTTCTGCACTTCATTCGTTGTATGAAGATTTTTCCAAGCCCAAACACTTTACATACACCTATACAGTAGTTAGAAAGTATTCATTCTTGGACCACCTTTGCTCGTTTCTCGTTATTCTGCGAGTGCTTCCAGTGTCAAATGTGAGAAGTCTTTAGGATCGCAAAAGGCTGATGGTAGATCCCCAGGCTAACTTGGCCAGCACACTGGTCACTTAATTGGTGCTTGTGCCTCATGCCTGTATGTGTTTCAGCCCGCACCCAACACCTCCCCGAACTAACCACCCTTCGACAGGAGGGCGGGCCATGCTTGTATTTACAGAATGATGCCTATCTCGGAGAGCAAGTACAGGCACTCTGTTAATTTGCATATGAAAAAATTATAAATCTCATCCTGAGACACACAGTCTACACCCATGCATGCCCATAGAGCAAACAATGTAAATTCTGTGTCATTTGTAACAATGCACAGGACTGTATTTGGGCATAATTTTCTAAATATCTGGCTTGACGTGCATTGTACAACCACAGGAACAAGAAACCCCCTGAATCAGCAGGAGCAGCATCCTTAGTATTGGTATAACCGATTTCACTCCCAGGTCATACTGGTAGATGTTCATTCTCACACCTTAGCACCCAGCATTATTCAATGCCAAAAACTAAAAATACTTTGAGCCATAAAATCATCATTCTTCCGATAGCGAAGGATCTTCCAGGTCACCAGAAAATGCCCTTGTTAGATTTTAATAAATTTATTCACTTTTAAAGATATACATAATTTGACACATTAACGTTAAGTTCTGTTGCTATCCTTCAAAAAGTTTTTTCAAGGCCAACTGAAGTAAATGGCACCTTTACACTGATTTTACCGTTTTGAATCAGACCCAAGTCAGACCCAAAGCAACAGGCAGGAGATGTCCAAAGCAATTAATCTTTTGCATACACTTGAGATACATACATCCCTTGTTTAAAGAAAGTTTACATTTGCCATCCCTTGTTTAAAGAAACTTTACATTTGCCCTCCCTTGTTTGAGTGTGCAAATGGTACTCTATTAAAAAAAAAAAAAAAAAAAAAAAAAAAAAAAAGAAAAAGACACACAGACTGTAATCCTTTGCAAAAAAAAAGCTCAATCTTGTTAAGGTCATTTACTTATTACACTGGATGGACTTGGCAGAGCTGTAGTAAAAGGCTCCATTGAAGAGCTGAACAAGACCCTGCCAGGCTTCAGAAGAATTGATGACCAATTAACAGAGCTTTGCATCACGTGCAGGTGAGACACTCAACTGCTACATGATGAACACGTACATCAACACTCTGGGAGAAGCTCTCCCAGCTGAGCAGAAGGCAGCAGGTACCCCATTAACAAGGACTGGATTTATCCCAATGCCATAAGCAGCACCAGCCCTCCTCCTAGGAGTTCATACACTGCTGATGAAATCTGGCAGCGTTAACCA
>VFFE01007605.1:4813672-4890709 GCA_008921705.1 Burhinus oedicnemus
AGATTTTCAGAGGGAATAACAAAAAGCACATCCCTGATGCAAATTCATGCAAAACAAAACTTAGTTCTCTTCTCCAAAGCGTGGGAAACAAAGCTGTTCAGTGACAGGTCAGAAGAACTGGAAATAGGCAAGACATCATTTTTTTCCCCTTTAAGCTTGTTCTTAGAAATATAGGAGTCATTTTATCCCCATTTTCCCAAAATTCTGGGCAAAGCAAACAATCAGAATGCAAATTCTCAGATGAAAAACTCTGGCAAAGTCAGAATGAGGAACCGAGTGTGTTACAATTGAAATTACCAAACAGCTGGCAGCACGTACAGCTATCGTCCTCCATCCCTCACCTCTGCACCAGAGCAGAGGATGAAGAGGCTGCGTCTGGGCTGAGGGCAGGCACGCTCGCCGCACTCCCCCATACCCTGGGCTGTCCAGTAGAGCAGCTCTGTGGCCCATGCCCTAGCGCCTCTCCAGACACATCCTGGAGTTTCTGTCCCTGGATGCTTGGATGGGGTTTCCAGTTTCTCCAGTTCGTCCTGCACTGCGTATGCAGCCAGCGGGACCCTGGCAGGCCTGAATAGCCCTGTTAGAATGAATCTGGCCCTTGGCATGTTTGGACTTGCACCTTAGCACTAAATAAGGCCAAACAAGAGACGGTATCAGAGCGTACAAAAACCCTCTCAGGCAAATTCATAAGAAAATACATTTGCATATTCTCTCACCATTTGTAAATGGCTGGAAAATCTTATGTGATTCGCTCCCCCACACACCTGGAAAGACTTTCCTTTCTCTCACCTCCCCCATTCATTCAACCTGGATTCCTACTTTCTAAGTGCACACTCAAATTGTTTTTCAAGTTTTAAATGTACTATTTTCTCATTAATTTTCACACTTAAGTGCATACCATTTGGAGATGTTTCTACTTTTTAAATACATCGCTTCATGGATTTTTTGCAAAACACAGAAAGAATTCTTTAGAATACACTTTTTCATTGAAATACGTTGTTTCTACCTGACACTGCTTCATTCTTGACGTTAAATGCTGCTGAGGAGACCTTACTTTCTGAGAGAAGAATCCTATTAACAGGTCTGTGCACAACAGGAGAAGAAGGGTCCAGGCAATTACTGCCCCTGTGAGTTTTGCAGGAAATAATTATGTAGCTCAGGTCTTTAAATTAATAGAAAGATTAAAAACCCTCCTGCTGAAGACAGCATAAATAAGCCACATTGTTACACAGCAAAACTGCTTTAGTACGATAATCCCACATATTCTAAATTATGAAAGAATGCTTTTTACCACTGAAATAATATCAGGTTAGATAAAATCGTTTTTAAAAAACTGTCCTGCTCTTAGCGGACAGCCGGACATAACCTGGCAGCGTGCCTGCGACACCACACACACGGTCAGCGGGAACACACCCGAGACACAACCGACAGCCCCTCACTCTTCCACCCGCGACGGTTCGAAGCAGGACACAGGGCTGCCCTGCACCGCCGACACGCGTGTCTCGGGGTAAATCAAACACCAGGTTGGCGAAAACGCCGCTATCTAAGGTTTCCAAAGATCTCACGGGCTCGCTGAACTTTCGCTGGCTTCGCTGGAGCCGCGCTCGCTCCCCTCCTCCCCCTCAGCGTTCCCAAACCCACCCACCTCCGCAACCCCCATTCACCTTCTCAAAGGCGAATCAGTTCCAGATGGGTGCGCACGGTTACGGTCATTAGGAGCAATCAGTGCAATTTCTCTAGCATGGATCATCATCACCGCCAGCATTCGTCACATCAGACTAGAGCTTCCTCTGCCAGGTCTGGGGGGACAAAGCCGTCCCCAGGCATCCCCCCCCCTCCCCTTCCCGGGACAGGCTTACCTGGACCCCCCTGTGCTCCCCGGGCCAGCTGCGCCAGCTGTGCAGGCAGCGCTGCCCGCACCGGCAGCGACATCACGGGCAAAACTGGCCCGCTCTCTGCCGCTGCCGGGGCTACTTGTAGCCCGGGAAGGTGGCGGGGAGGGCCCTGCCCAGGGGGAGGCACGGAGGTGGGGTCAGGGTAATGAACCTGAAACTGCCGGCCGGGGAGAGGCATTTCTCTGTACCGCGTTTTATGCGAAAGGAGGAAAAACAGGGCAAAGAGCGGGCAGAAGGAAGTACAGCCTGCCTGCCTGCGACCGGGCTAGCGGTGGAGGTTTCCCGGCCAGCCGAGCTCTCCAAGGCACAGGAACGGCTCGCAGGGTAGAATCGTGGAGTCATTTAGGTTGGAAAAGACCCCTAAGGTCATCGAGTCCAACCGTAAACCGAACACATAGCCGCCTAGCAGGAGCATATCCACGTAGGAAGCATGAGAACAGAGAAACTTCCTGGAAAAGAATATAATTCTGGAATTTGTTTTCCTGCAATTTTAAGAAGCTAAATTATTAGCGGGTTTTCTCACTAAGGGTCACATAAGGACTTGCATCATAACCGTATCTGATAATAGTGTAAAATAAACAAGACCTCAACAAAATGAAAAACACAGTTTCCCGACTCCTACCTTATAGCCACAACTGAACCCTATGGCAGAGATGCTGCAAGAATGGCCAGAACTGTTACTTTATTTAGGAGCAATAAAAACATTTCTGGGAAAAAAAAACCCCAAACCGTGTGGTATACAGCAGTTTACCTGCCCTGTGTGCTGTCAGAGGTGAAGTCTGAGGTAACAGCAGCAGGATCTCCGTTTTGCACAATTTTTGTTCTTCAGGGCTTTCTTTGCTCTCCAGTTTGTAAACAGGAGTTTGCCAGGCAGGAAAATACACCAGGAAGGCTGAAAGTAACAGTAACAAGCTTAGCAAACTCAGCTTTCCACACCAGCACACCAAGGCAAGAGGAAGAATACCCAAAATAAGACCCCAGTTTCCTAGTTTTTTAAATAGTTTGTTCCAAATATTTTCTTTCTTCCTTCTAAAAAAGGGGAAAGGAGATAAACACGCAGGCAAGATTGCAAGAGTTATGAAGAGGAGGGGAAAAAAACACCCAAACAAACAAAAACCCCAACTAAGTTCTACCTTTACATTTACATTTACATTTTTTCACTGAATCTTTCTAGATACCTATAGTATCTAAAATGTACCTGACTATAGTATTGTATAAATTCACATTATACCTAAATTAAGCTAAGTATAAGATGCTCTCAAAAGCAGCAGGTCACTACCTCCAACCTTTTCCCTTAACAGGGACCATGTACCAGGCTGCCCCATGACTTCGTATTGAGAGTGCAGCTGGGGAATGGCTCCCTCAGCTCACAGCCCAGGTGAAAGCTATTCCACCAACACACGGAAAAAGGCAAAAAGGTGAGGAGGAAAAAGCAAAACTCACCCCTGACAGCAGTAGCTCTCAGGCTGGATTAAATATATCCTGAAACTTGACCTGAAAGCCACATTTTATGGATGCGTGTATAGCACCTCCCTGTAACAGAAACAGCATGTGCAAACAAATGACAGTTCTGTTTATTAACTTCCAAAGTTTCATTTCCATAAAAACTTCACTATATTAAAAGACTATCTCATTCAGGTTCCATGTGGGCAGTCACATTTGTAAGTATGCACAAAACTTTCCCTATAATAGCTTCTCAAAGATATATGTAAAATAAGTCAACATCACAGATTTCACTCTCTGCAGATAGTGCATACCAAAACCTTAACTTTTATATTTTTGCTATATGCCTATTAGATGCTACACAGCCTAGAAATAATGTAAATGGAAGTGTCCATCTGTTGAAGGGCCCCTCCAGGAACCTTGCTTTGCTACCTACGGTAGCTCTTTTCTGCAGCTGTTGTTTCTTTTCAGAGAATGAGCTCTCATTATTTTTTTAAAGACTATCTGATTACAACGAGGAGAAACCTACGAGTTTTCCATGTGATATTTGCTTAGCAGGTAAAATTGTGAGTGCCATACTTTAGCACTGAATATCTACGTTCTTCCGCAATCGGCACATAGATGCTGAAAGGTAACGTGTGAATGAGTTGTAAACCAACCTCTTGATACAGAAGAGCTGTAAGAAAGCACTCCAGAAGCCTGTACCCTCACGTCACCGAAACTGAAGAGGTTTGACAAGGATACCACACCAATATCCAAACGGCCACCAGCAGCCTTGCAGCAAAGGAAAAACTGGGCTCGTTTTCAGTGGTTGAGTGAGGCTGTCAGGTTGCTCGTTGCTGATCATTTGTCTTCACAACAGGATGAAGTAAAACTTTTCTCACACTGCTGCCCATTAAGCCACTAAACTCATGTCCTAAATGAACCAACTAACTGACTACCCTGTCAAGAACATTTATTAATTCTAGTTTTACAAAGTGTCCACAAGGTCACTTCTCCTCGGTGTTATTACGCGGTCAGTTTACAGCAGTGCCACGTAAGATAACAGGAAGGTGACATGCCCAAAGGAGCGGCAGCAGGAGCTCTGAAATGTGCCACCATTCCAGCTTGGCATTACCTTCCTCTGCATCCTCTAAGAAGCCATTATCTTTATCACTGTATCCTGGTACAGCAAACTCCATACCCAGACCAAGCTGTTTCATCTATCAGCTAATATTTTGTAACACTTGAAAGAGTTACTCCTTTTTATTGACATATAAATAGCACAATAAACCAGAGATGAGGTTCCACTTTTGGTCAGAATATCCCAATCCAATATAGAATGCACGAGATACCAAAATGTTTAGTAAAAATGATACTTCCATAAATCTAGAATTTATTTTCATAAATCTAGAAACTCTATGTAGAGTATTGGATCAGCTATAGCTAGATCTTTTAGCAACACAGAATGGATACCTGTTGTGAACAGTGGAAATGGGCGTTAACTTTAGGCACCATTATAATGTATTTTTTTGTAAAGTGGGAATCCAGTACTTTAGACATAGATGCCTTAGTGAAGCAGTCAGAGGCAGAGGCAATGTTTTTTTTCTCTTTGGTTGACTCACTGCTGTGCCCTTGGCAGGAGAATAAAACATATTATGTCACTGGATAAATCCACAGCATATGCCCGGTCCCCTTAGCTCTACAAGGATACCGTAGGAGGCAGTCTTCTTTAGCTAAGGCAGAGAGAGGCCACAGATGGCAACTACAAAAACAAAGGGGTGGGTGACCTGTCTTGCCCCAGCCCCTGCCGTCACAGCAGCCAACACCACTACGTGGGCTGCAGTTCAGAGGCCCGTTGTCTTCAGGTACAGAGAAAGAGTGAGACACCCCTGGAGGAGGGGTAGTTCTCTTCTGAGCACTCCTCGCTGCCAGGTATACCACAGCGCTCATCTCCTTCCCCTTCTCCCCTCCCTCACCGGAGTCAACCACCAGGGAATGATCTTTCCTTGTCCTGATGCTTTGGGGACCTCGGTGGACATGTAAACAAAGACAGAGGCTCTCTTGGGCATATCCTCCTCATGCAGGTTTTTCCCTTGCCTGAGGAACTGAGATGATTAGAACTTGTAAGTTTTGAATTATTTGATGTTCTAAAACCTGATTACTATGGAAAAAACACCAGGTTTCACCATCTCTCTAAAGTACATCACCACTGCCGTTGGCTTCTTACAGTAATATCCTGCAGACATCAAAGAATACTTGAGATGCAGTCACGATCGTGGCTGTGGATATCTATTGCAGGTCCTTACAAAACTAGCATTATCCTAGTGCTTCAATGGTTCCTAATGTTTAATATATTAATCCTCAGAGCACCCCTGTAAGGTAAGGGACATACCAGTGTACCCTGCTGACTCCCTCTCACGGGGCCACCTTCCATTGTTCAACTGTTAAATTTTCAGACAAGATCTTCATGCTGCCTCTGATGCAAACAGCAGCAATGCTCTCTCATAGTCTTCTTTAAAAGACTAAAACTCTGCTCTTCTGTGATGCCAACGAATATAAGGTAACTGTTCATATGCTGAGTCCCTTCCTTTGTCCTATATTTAGATTACAAACTCTCCGGGCAGTTTAGTCCGTATTTATGCAGCAAACAGGAAAATGGGCTCATGGTCCATTAGGGAAATTTCCAGGTTCTGTAAGTAATGATAATAAAGTAATGGTAAGTTAAAACATAAAGAAAACAAATGATACATGCAAAGCTGCATAGGTAGTAGGAGTAGTCCGCAAGAAAAAAGGAATTCATAAACTATTCATCAGTGCCACAGCTTATGTCTATGTCTAGGACATTTCAGTTCTTTTCCAAGCTTTTCAAGAAGGTTGACCTTTCAGCTAGGAAAATAAGTCTTCCATGGGACAATTACAAATATGATAAATGGGAAAAATCTCACCCACTGTGTCTGTGAAAAACAGCTCAAATGGCAGGTAGGACTACATAGACTATGGCGATTGCTTGTAACGATCAGGTACAAGGTGGCAGGTAGGAACAGAGTCAAACTGAGCCCAATCTTCTGGCTATCACCAGTTTAAGGGATTGCTGATGTTAACATCAAGGAGACAAAAATGGGCTGACTTGAGCATAGGCTGCTATCATCAGCAATAAAAAATATCTGTTTTACACTGTAGTCATAAGATCAGTGGTACATAGATTTTTAGATCCGATTCTGTCTTGTCAAACAATGACATGTATATATGTATTGGTTCTTTGAAATAATTTGTTTGATCTTTTTGGTTTATGGCAGGAAGAAGCTATTAGAAGTAACAGAAAACATTTCTTCTTTTTAAATTGTTAGAAATCGCCAGAGCTCACATCTGTATAGCAGACACGTAACTCAGCTGTTACTCTACATGGGCAGTTAGCTAAGTTTTTGCAACATTATTAATGGCCCTTGCAGAGAGCACCTGATACTTCTTATATTTCAAAGTCCACTGAGTCAGCTCAGTGAGCCAAAATGAAAACACTTTGTTTATCGGGGCATAACAGCTATACCTGTGATTAATGCTTTTGCTCCTATGTAGAAACAAACAAATGTCATTATCTAGTTACAGGGCAAAGCTACGCATTCTTCAGCTCTGTTTTAGAGGAATTTTAAAATTATTATTAGTTTGTGGTAGTACAGACTAGGTACTCGCTCCGTGTTTTCCAGGGAAAAAAAGGAAAATACAGTTTTTGCTGCAAAAATCTAATGATTAAAAATAGAATAAATATTTAAGATATATAAAATACAAGACCATCAAACAATCTAATAATGGTCTGGGTTTTAAAGAGATACAGTGAAACTAATCTCCTTGGACATTGTGTTTTACTAAACAAGTCTTTAATATCTTAAATGGTCGTGCACATGTATTTGCAACTACCTACAAGTGTGGGTGTGCCAGAATCTTCACTCAAATACATCTGCAATTTATAACTTTTCAGCAAATGTGTCCAAGTGTTGAGAAAGCTGAAGCCCAGTAAATAGTCACAGTTTGGACAATAAACTGGCTTTGGCAGCGCATGCGGCTTACAGGGCTCTCGTCTTCCTCTTTCATTCCCTCCCCCAGCTCCCGACTCCCCTGCAAGTCACTAGGCTTCAGTTCTGCACGCAGGGATTGCTGTGGCTGTGCTGGATCAGTGATCTGTTCAGGGGAACTGCGTTTCAGAGGAAGAAATCAACAGCAACATGAACTCCAGTTTTCTCCCTCTTTATCATAGGCTACTGCAGAGCAAAGGAAGTCCAGTTTATTAGAAGCTGCTCAAGAACTGCCTAAAGTTATAAATACATTAATGTGAAGACTCTAAGACTTCGGTAATGATAAGAATCCCTACATTCCTATAGTCCCTCTCAGAGCATTTCAGCTCCTATTTATGCACTGAAAACTATCACATTTTCTAAAGGGTTGAGTAGTCAACACACCACAGTCAAATCAACTGACCCATTAAACATTTCTACAGGTCTAACCCAACTAGTTACTAAAAATGTGAAAACTTAGCCATAAGATCCTTTGAAAGCCTCTACAGCATCTAACCCAGTCAGACACCAGGATGAAGGAAAATAAACAAGATCTAGCCTTCTTCTACCCCAAAGCATCACAGGATGCTAATCAGCATTATGCTTGACCATGAGATGAGAAGCAGTTGTGTTGGTGACCCTCCAGCCATTGCTACAGCAGCTCCCAGCTTTGACCAATGCGACACCAGGCAGTTTGCATTAGGCTGCTCCTTGTCATTACAATCAGTCAAGGTGCCTCTTCAGTGATGTATTGGTTCAGGTTGTATATATTTGGACTTTGACTTCTCTGCTTAGATTTCCAACAAGACAGCTAATAAACGTGGATGAGTTTTATGATCAGGCCACTAGACTATACAAAAGAGCAGGTATATCTGGTCAGTGCTAGGTTTAAATCTGCAGTTAAAAATCTCCATGTCTTTTCACCTGTTCCATCAATTTTTCAGTCTACTTAAGTAAAATTTTCTAAAGCTACATATTTAAGAATACCCTCTTCAATGCAGTGTATATATAAAAATATGTAAAATTATTTTGGCACTCACCATACAGAATAACAGTTAAGGATTTCCTATGCCTTTAGCATGCAGAAATACCACTTGTGTCCTGTTGAGCCCTGAATTATTCAAGATAGGCTTAATTGTTCTCAACTTGTCCAGTGGTTTCAATAAGATAAAGCAAATATTTGCTTTTTGTTGGATTATTTTCCTACCATTTCAGCTCCCTGACTGGACCCACCACAAGATCTGATAACATCAAAAATTAGTGCAAAGGAGAGAGCACAAATGCACATTTGGTTCGTGGAAGAGGGTAGGGTTAAAGGGCAGCTTAAATTGTCATGGAACAGCAGAAACTGTAGTTACATGTGTTTGAAATGAATGTAAAGTGGGACTAATTCCAACCCACAAGGGAGGGAGCAGATGAGCTTGTTTGGTGCAAGCATGCCTGACTGAAGGATATATTTTTAAAATTAATCAAAGTACAGATCACCTTGTACAAAACAGTTTAAATGTAGCTGACCTTAGAAGCAACAGTACCCCCTCTTATCATAATCAAATCAGCTTTAAGAAATCTAGCAGAAAAGGCTATATTGTTTCATATTATAGATTGTTATCTGAATTAACCTTCCACTCCAAACCAAAGAATGCCAGACTGACATTTTTGTAAGTTAATTAAACACTCTCTGAACAAGCAATTCTTACTCAGGAGCCTTAAGATGTGAAAGTTAGATTATGGGTGACATTTCACTAGATTATTGATAGCATAGCTCTAGTTAAAAACAACCGTTATGAAAACACATTTTTCCCCCCTGTATTTTCCTAATTAAATAAAACTAAACCCCATCCCCTTAGTTTTGTTCAGCTACAAGAGTTTCTGAATGTTCCTCATGCAATCAATTTCCATTTGGGGTCTTTTGGAGCACACTCCACAGATAACCGATACTGACTGAAAAAGCACTCTGCTTTCGGATGCCTTACCTCAGACTGGAGGCAAATATGTGCTATGTGCTAGAATGAAAACAAACCTGATGGTACTATAGTCACAGTTACCTCTCTCAAGTGAATATTACTGTCTACAGATAAATGAAATGTGAGAAATACATTAACAGAAAATGAAAACCAGCTTCTTTCTTTTTTTATTAGCTTAAATCGCTAATAGCAATAATGTTTAGCATTATGCATTTCTGCAAATAAACGGATTTAGTTACACTAGCCAATACTAACTTGTCTCCCCAGCTCCCTCTGGAGGATAGCGCATGCTCTTCTTTTGAAATTTACCACGTGAAAAAGGTTAACTCACAGAATAAGGATTTTGCTTTTTAATATGCTTTCATGGGCAAAGGCTCTAGCCTAAATGCAAACAAGCATGCGGTTTCAGTAGACAGCTGCAGATCTTTCTCTTTGGTTTCTAATCAGAATGAAACCTCCCTCCCATTCCACAGCTGTGACATATATAAGTGATGGGGCCTAGGTGCTCTTTTTTTCTTGAATATTTTAGGGGAGGTGTTTTTTTGGCTGCAACCTGAAAGAGCATGGAGAGTACTTGGAGAATTTGTGTTTGTTTCTATTGCTGTATTCATTGGCTTTCTTCTAGCATCCAGTGTTCCCCCCACTCCAGGGGTCACGTAGTCTCTGACAAGACCTCTGAGTTATTGGTAGCTCCTGAGGACACCATCAGTGAGCTAAATCCATTGTTGTGGCTGCCAAAAGGTGTGAGACGTGGATATGCCCTCCTGCCTCCCCTTCTCAAGGTGCTGTCTGACCGGGGACACCAGAACTGGGGAAGCGAGACCCCCAGGCTACAGCCGCACTCCAGAGCCCTTCGGTACATGAAGAGGCTGTACAAGATGTCTGCTACCAAGGAGGGAATCCCCAAGGCTAACAAAAGCCACCTCTATAACACTGTTCGACTTTTCACTCCATGTTCTGAATGCAAGCACCGCCACAGGGACCCAATGAAAGGTAGGTGTGGGGGTGACCTCTGTTGTAAAGGTTAAACGGGGTTTTTCCATGAGTTCTGTGCTTGCAGCATAGTATAAAAATATCTTATTTCTTTAGAGGTGTTGCTATTTTAATCCTGGTGGTTCTCCTCTTAAACAGTAGGAGTTTTTCATAACCTCCTTCTCCTTGATTGGCATTGGACATAGACTCCCCCACAGTTTGGGAACTGCCACGCAAATGGTACTATGTTCAAGACGCTATTGATGTTCCGGGCTGACTCATCTTATTAGGAGTCAGAGAAAACTCTACAATCAGTAGAGTTTAAGTAAAGTAAGAAAAGTGTAAAAAATGGTTAGGCATAATGGGCATCACATTTCTCTCTACTGTCCATCTGGGTTCTGCTTTTTTAAGGCCGCAAAAACATAGCACTGTAATGAGACTTGTAAAAAAACTGCCAGAATCCCAATTGCAAGATTACTTTTCTCCTTGCCTTGTATGTTTGCTAGGGACAAAACACAACCCAAATGTGTGAATATCCTGAAGGGAAGAGTAGAACTATTTGTAAATCAGGCTCAGGACTGAAAAACTGGGATGGCTGGGCACTTTGTGACTTACCATGCTTTTGTGGTTTTCTTAAATGTGGACTGGTCACAGCAACAGCAGCTAGAAATCCTTGGCCTTTAATTCTATTTATGGGACTGCTGACAAGTGATCTGAATTCTCCCGACTTGGATTTTTTCACTTAGAAAGACAGATAACCTTAAACACAAGTATCATACTTGTGCACACTAACAGCACTTTGAGATTGAGGTTGTTAAGAAGTATTCACTATGGAAAAATAAAATAAATAAATAAAAATTTAAAAAATCAGTGTTCATGACTAAGACTTCCTGGCATAATATAATCTACTGATTCAGAAATATAGTCACAATTAACAGTTCATCTCATGATTATATATCCTAAATGTAATAATAATTAAAGAAGCAGCCTGAATCTGAACAAACTTCCTAAAATTACTGAGGCTATTCCAATTCATGATTGTAGAAAAATTCATTAATATAGGAAACCTAAGTTTACCAAGGTCTACAGAGCCCTCATCTGAATTCTGATTATTTGGCCTATGTAAGTTTGAAGAGATCACTTAACGCATTTGTGCGATCAAAAAATGAACGATTTCTAATTTACAGAAAAAATACAGTGGTGAGTAGTAATAGAAATATATTAAACATATGCTATGTCCACATCTGGAAAACAGGCCAGGAAACAGGTTCATCAATCTCAAAATAAGATGGAAATTGGAGCAAATTCAAAGAATGTCAGAAAAATTCTTAACATTGGGGCAAAGATAAGAGTAATGTATCTTACAGTAGGGGTGAATGCAACAGAAATGTGCATTCAGAATAACTTGGAAGCTCTGGTTCTGTTTCATAAAAGAAAAGCAAAGTGACACTCGTGAAACAATGATAACTTTTTTTAAGTAGGGCTAATAAATTTCTGCCTTGCCATTACTCAGACTTGCTGGCAGCTGCTGGTCCAGAGATTTAAATAGGGAAAAAATAGATGAGTAGGAAGAATAACTAGAGTTAATGCTAAAAAGCTCTGAAAGCATTCACTTTAAAACTTTAGCTGTTGCCTTTCATGGCTTGTATAATCTAGAGTGTCTAGTTCCTGTTTCCCCGTATCAACATTGAAAAGACAGCTGCTAACCTCCTCTGTACTTTTTTTTTTTAATGAAATAAATCCTAATACCTCTTAAAATCATGGGTTTTCTTGGTTTTGTAGTCATTTCTTAACTTCTAAATCTTATGTCCCTGACTAAAGCAGAAATTCCATATAATAAAATTAAAGGAGGCCATCTAAACTGGTTTCTTCTGCTGCTGAATTTTTTCCACTTATCCACTATATAACAGTATTTATGTCTAGGGGGAAAATTAAGATGCACTAACTCTGCAAGATTCTGTTTCCCTTCTCAGGAGATGTTCACTCGGTGGATTTACTCTTCAACCTGGATCGTGTTACTGCTCTAGAGCACTTACTCAAGTCTGTCTTGCTGTATTCCTTTGACACATCGGTTCCCATTTCTTCTTCCATTACATGCATGTGCCATTTATTTGTTAAGGAGCATGACTTTTCTAGCCAAGTATGTCCCAGCGTTTCACACTCTGTAGCTTTTAGCCTGCACTTTGAAGTTAGAAAACGCAAGTGGGCTGAGATTGATGTGACTTCTTTTCTCCAGCCTCTTATTGCTACTAACAGGAGGAATATTCATATGGCTGTGAACTTCACTTGTCTGATGGGTGATCCACAACAGAACACTAAACTGGAAAATCCCATTAATGTGGCACTGGTTCCCCCTTCTCTTCTTCTTTATCTGAATGATACCAGTGAGCAAGCTTATCACAGGTGGAACTCACTTAGACACAGAAGGAAAAACCCAGTGCGGCCCAGGCAGAGGAACAGTCTGCATGTTGATCCTATGGGTGACAAAGGAAAAGAGAATTCACAGGGTAAAAGGGCCTCTCGACGTCGAAGAGATGAGAATCTGAAAGAAGCACCAGCAACTCCACCTCATAATCTGAGCGAGTATTTCAAACAATTTCTGTTCCCTCAAAACGAGTGTGAGCTTCACAACTTCCGTCTAAGTTTTAGCCAACTAAAATGGGACAAATGGATAATAGCACCACACAGGTACAGCCCTCAGTACTGCAAAGGCGACTGCCCGAGGGTCGTCGGGCACCGTTACGGTTCTCCTGTACACACAATGGTACAGAACATAATATATGAGAAACTGGACTCCTCCGTTCCAAAGCCCTCCTGTGTTCCTGCTGAGTACAGCCCACTGAGCGTCCTGACCATAGAGCCCGATGGCTCCATCGTCTACAAAGAGTATGAAGATATGATAGCTACCAAGTGCACTTGTCGGTAGTGGGTGACTCCTAATTGATTTTACTCCAGGTTTGGGTATTTTTGCATTCTCAAAGTATCTGTAGCTGTATTCAACTGAATAGCATTTGTGTAATTCTAAGAGCTCTATAAAATCAGTTAGGATTTAGCATGGAGTTAGTAGAAGGTGTTTACATCATAGCACTTATTTTTGTAGCCACTCAGCCTTTCTAGAATGTGAAATTAAATGTAAATAATATCTTTTTATTGGAATAATTTTGCATTTAAAATGTGGAAAAGGTTTCAACTACGAGATGTCTATTTTAAGCTGTTTTGTTACAGATTTAAAAAAAGAAATAAATGCCTATCATGCATACCACTTACATTCAGTGCCTGCTAGTTTTCTATATAAAGAAATCGGTTGTGTGATATCTCCAGCAAGTCTCTAGAAAGAGAAGAAAGTCTTTAATGTTAAAATTACTTTCTCATTTTTTTCATTCTTTTTCTCTACTACATTTCCAGTTCCCCCAAGCAAGATGACAACTCTTTCTTACAGTTCTGTACAAAGTTACAAGGTTGTTTCTTGCTTTTCTTCTGTCACACTCTTCAGGCTTCCTCAACCATGGGTGGTAAGAATTTAAGGACAGCTGTGTGGTAACTTGTAAAAATTTAAATAACTGAACAATTTGAGTAAGAACTGGCACTAGCTTACTGGCAAGCTGTTAAAAACAGAAAGGCTTGATCTAGTCCAAGAACAAATCACAAGCTGTTCATGGGGTGAGAGCACAGGATCCTACAGGTGGAACTACACTGCCACATGCTTGTGAATTGTGAAGACATGTTCAATGCTGCCAGCTTAAAAAAAAAAAAAAAAAAAGCTTTTAGAAGCCTTTTAAATTAGTTTATTTAAATGCTGTTAAATTGGTTTAGTAGTGTGAAAATGTGGGGTCACAGCCTCATTTCTTCTCACTGTAAAATTGTAGGTAACAGTGCCTTAATTCTACATACTTTCAAACCAAATTTTTACTACAATTGATTTATTTTCTCCTAGACTTTTCTAGTTTTAAGAATTTTGTCAAAAATGCTGGTTCCAGGCTGGACACCCAAGCTGAAAGGGCTTTAGATAGGGCTCTGCTATGGTTTGAGAAACCCACAACAATTTATTGTTTAGGCAATTATTCTACCACCCGATGCCCCCTCCCCACCCAGGAAGGGGAACTGGGAAAAAACAAGGAAACTTGGGGGTTGAAATATAAACAGATTTAATAGAATAAGACTAGATAATTAAGATCAATAACACAAAAGAACCAATATTGATCCCAATATCAATATAAAACATACAAGGATTATACTCAGCCGATTATATCTGTAAGAAGCTGTGCACTCCCAGCAGGGGACAGCAAATGTCGGACACTGAGCGCTGTGGCTTCAGGAGGAAGGGAAGGGCTCAGGGGTCCAGCACTGGGGCAAGAAGTTCTCTGGATCATTGCCATCAGAGGCGAGAGCGCTTCACAGCAAACTGTCTAATGTAGATTGAATGTGATGTTCACGGTATGAAATAATCCTGTTGGCCAGCTTAGGTCAAGTGCCCGGGTCCCGCTCCTTCTTGTCCCTGCACCTGGCGAGCTTGAAAACACAGAGACCTTGAAACCCATGCACCATAGCTGGCTATACAGTACATATTTTCACAAATTCAGACGCTAGAGTCTTCTAAAAGTGCAGTTTTCCCAAGCATTAGAAATCAGTCCTGTATCACTCAAACCAGAACAGGCTCACACACATAAAAAAACAGCTTTGTTTTTTTGTTTTTGGGTTTTTTTCCATTCATAAAAGTATGTGGAGCAGCACAGTTTCAAAACTCGCTAAGAATAGCCTTTAAAATGGTGCCTTGCTAATGCATTGATACATAAATACCCAAACTTTCTACAATAAGCCACCTAACCAGACCCTAACCTTAGATCCCGACCTGTGCAATTCCCCAGGGCTTGGCTGGGGGCTGGGAGTTCAGCCTGGCAGGGAAAGGACCGAACCTGAGGGGACTGTGTGACCTGGTATTGCTGTGACAATGGCTCACCTCTCAGTTGGTATGACACTTCTCCAAGTTGGAAATACTCTGCGGAAGAGCAATGCGATCTGGCTAACAGTCATATAACTTCTATCAAAATGAAGTTCCTAGCTCAAGATTGCATTAGCCTGGAACTGTTGAACTAAAAATAGCGCTCGCTTTGGCTCTAACTGAAGGTATGTTTGAAATAAATACCGAAATCTCAAGGTAAATATTGTGATGTCAAACAAAAAAAAACCCCAGCCCACAGTCTATGCTACATTTGTTTGGTTTAAGTCAAATTGCCTAATACAGCGTCACTCCCACTAATCCTTTTCCAACAGGAGGAATTCAGCTTCATCGAGCTGCTGAGAAGGAAAATAAAGTTAATTATTTCTTTGGCAAAAATGGGAAAGACAAAGGGCTGAAGTCAAGCTAAAGAAATGGCATTTTTGGGTGCAACTTCAGAAATATGTAGCCTCAGCAATGGATTAAAGATTGAGACCACATTTTCCAGGGTGGATTTACGTTGCCACACCATTTTCAGTCTGCAGCGATACTTATTCTAATAATAATTCTAATACTCAAGACCTCTTGCTGAGGTAGAAAACCACCACTGCCACAAAAGGCTGGCCTCTTGCCTGACGACAAACTTGTAGCCGGTATTAATGAGAGGATTTTGAGGCGTCCCCCCCCTACACGAAGCAGCACTGACTCGCCTGTGAACACCCCCCACCACTGAGGGGAAGTGTCACCGGGATTAAATTTTTGCAATTGGAGTATATAAATTGTGATTTTACAGGCTCACCAGCCGGCGGCAGCGCTGAGGGAGCGGCTGAGGGAACGGCCGCCGCCCGCCCCGGAAGCGGAAGCGGCATCGGAGATGCCGCTTCCGCTTCCGGGGCGGACGACGGCCGCTGCCTTCGGTGAGGAAGGTGACACGGCGGCGCCATGGGCCTTCACTTCGGTAACCTGGCGCGGGTCCGCCATGTCATCACCTACAGCCTCTCGCCCTTCGAGCAACGCGCCTTCCCCAACGTCTTCTCGCATGGGGTGCCCAACGTCTGGCGGCGGTTCAGCTCCCAGGTCTTCAAGGTGGCGCCCCGTGAGTATGGGGGGGGGGTGGAGGTGGGGAAGAGACTTCAGGGATCGAATCCTCGTTATTTCCCCCTCAGCATCGCCATTTTGGGGGTGGGGGAGGTGTGGCCGGAGAAGGGCAAGGAAGCTGGTGAGGGGTCTGGAGCACAAGTCTCCTGAGGAGCGGCTGAGGGAACTGGGGGTGTTCAGCCTGCAGAAAAGGAGGCTGAGGGGAGACCTCATCGCTCTCTACAGCCACCTGAGAGGAGGGTGTAGCGAGGGGGTGTCGGTCTCTTCTCCCAAGTAACAAGCGATAGGACAGGAAGAAACGGCCTCAAGTTGCACCAGGGGAGGTTTAGATTGGATCTTAGGAACAACTTCTTCCCTGAAAAGGGTTGTTAGACATTGGAACAGGCTGCCCAGGGCAGTGGTGGAGTCGCCATCCCTGGAGGTATTTAACAGATGGGCAGACGTGGTGCTGAGGGACATGATTTAGTGGTGGCTTTGGCAGTGTTGGGTTGATGGTTGGACTTGATGATCTTAAAGGTCCCTTCCAACCTAGACGACTCTATGATTCTGTCTGTGTAATGGTGGCCTTGTGTCACGCGGTCTCTTGTTGCAAAAGCCTGGTGGTTCGAGCCACTCTGTGCTGATTGCAGTGTGACTTGTGAGTGTCCCCTTTCCTTTTCAGCCTTTGTGGGAGCCTACCTTCTTTACTCCTGGGGAACACAAGAGTTTGAGAGACTGAAGAGGAAGAACCCTGCTGACTATGAAAACGACCAGTAATCGACTTAATAAGGAGATTGTTACCTCCCTGTATTATCAACTTGGTGTTGCTAAGCTTGTTCATATGACTAGAAGGTTATTAGGAGGGAGATAAGTCTTGTCTAATAAACTTTAACTTTGCCCCATGACTTTGTGTGAAATCTGTGTCTTGAGATGTTTAAGGTGAGTAGCAGCAAATCTCTGTCTGGTTCACTCTGTAAAGGCAGATAGTCGGGCTAAAGTTATCTATGCTCAAACTCTTTTATGTTAGAGCATTTCCAGCCTTTTTTGCCTTCTGTTTCTTTGAAATGTTTCTCAGTGTAACTAGTGTAGTGGGGACTGCCTTCAGCTGGAGATGATTTTAAATAATGGCTCATTGCTCCTTTTACCTTTCCATCACTGGCCACTGCTTTTTCCTTTAACCTTGATATCTGTGAAAAACAAATAAGCCCCCTGATTTGGTATTGACTGAAACTGCAGGAGCTGGCTGATGGCTCAGGATTGAGTGTGGACTTTGACCTCTGTACAGAGGCTGTCCCTTCACACGCAGAAGACATGGGGCAACTGGTGCAGTTTGCACCAGGAGAGATTTCATCTTCATGTAAGAAAGGAATTTTTTGCGTGAGAACAGTCTATCAGTGGAACAACCTCCCCCGGGACGTGGTGGAGCAAGTTCTCAAGATGTGACTGGACAGGGTGCTGGATAATCCGGGCTGCCTTCCCACAAAAGGGATCTTTCAAGGTCCCCTCCAACCTGGGCTGTTCTATGATTCTGTGATACTAATTACCTAGTTATCATACTTACTAATCAGATGCTTAACTGCCATTCTGATACCTGGTTAGTGTTAATAGGCTGGATTGGAAGTTTCTTCTTGGAAACTACCAGGAGAAATAAGGCTGTTTAATACCTGAAGACGATTTAAAAAACAAATGCTTGTAGAAAAGGTAGTTAAGTATGTGACAAATTCACCCTGTGGCTCTAAGTGTATAAACAGGCTTCGCTGTTCAAAGTCCAGAACATCTGGCTGGTTCCTTTATCCCTTTATTTTTTCCTTTCAGCCTTGAACTGACTGTCTCAAGCTCATGCCCTGTGCAAAGCCACACGTTTATCTCCCTGTCGTGCTATTCTTGTAGCTGGTACTGAGTGTTTATCTTATCCGCAGCGCAGGAGTGACGTTTCCCTGTGTTAGTCTCAGTGCGCTCAGGGCTGGGCTGTCTGGAAGACGAAGATGCTCAGTCTCCCACTTCAGGAAGTTGGGGGGTGTGCAGTTTCTATAGTTGAATACTTTATTCTTTTGGGGCTCTTAACATATGTTTAAAAAGCACACGAGACTAAGCTCAGTCTTAACGCTGTTCCTATTTCCCTCGTGTTTACTCCAAGCACAGTCTGAGGTTGGCATAAACAGGAGTAATACAAATCATCCAGTGCTGCAAGTTGTGCTAAAAATACTCTGTGCTTAAATTTAACTCTGCGTTTCAGTTCGTTGGTATTTTCTAGGCAGCTTAAGCAGAGAGCAATGAACTACTACGATTGTGAGAGCTGGCAAAGACGTCTAGAGGCAGGCTTTATTCAAAACTTCACTCGTGTCCTGCTTCTTTAGCCTCCGAGAGCACCCACAGCATCTGATGGGTAACGTAAATGAGACCATGTGTGAACTTTTACATTGCTAGCTTCAGTAGATACTTGTTTTTCCATGCATTTTGTCTCAGCATCTCTGCTGTAGGTGTGCAGCTTGTCTCGCTCCCTCTCACGAGGTCTCTGCTCCCGTTCACAGACAGCTGAACCGTCTCTGAACCAGTTGCCAGACTACTGTCAACAGTGCGGCACCTTCACCCCAGCCGCTGACCTGTTACCCCGGGCACCTCAGCCCAGCCAGTGCTCGGCCAGCGGCTCGGCCCTGCTGCAATCTCGGCGGCGAGGCAGCAGGCAGGCCGGGCCTCCTCGCCCTTTGCTCTGCTGCCGGCCTGTCGCAACCCTGCCGAGCTGTCCTCTGCCTCCGGTGCCTCCCGCTGGGCAGAGAGACGGATGCAGCAGCTGTTACCGGCAGGGGTGACTCCTGCTGGACGTGTGGCATTCCGGAGTTCAATACCAGTGGGTATTTCAGAATATGAACAAGGTGTTTGAAAATTTTTCAGTCATCTAATTCATTTCTGTTCTCCCTTTCCCAAGCGTCAGAAGTGGCAACAGGGCAACTTTATGTCTTTTTTTTTTTTTTTTTTTTTCTTCCCCCTCCCCTGTTATAACCTGCATCTTTGCTGTGGCATTTTACTGGTGTGCTAGACTTGTGTACATGGAAACAACTGGTTCAGTGTTATTCTTTTTTCCCCAGTTTCTTGCACAGAGTAAACAGATTGCTGCCTGAAAGGGATAGGCTGATGCTATTAGTAACCCAGAAGGACACACACCAATTTTGATGGGTCATCACGAAGTACTAATCTCTCCAAGCCAAAAGCTGAGAAATGATGACTTACAGAGGGCAGTGCTGGCAGGATTGAAAGAGCTGTCACTTCAAATCCTGTGCTCCACAGGTGACGGCAAGACTACTGCTGCTGCCTCTCGCTTTCCTTTCTCTGTTCTATTACAGTGCCTAGTGGTAACAGCAGAAATTAGAACTCAGATGCAAGTAAAGAAAGGAATTAATGGGAAAAACAATAGAGAAATTTACAGCCAAATGTAAAAGAAACTTTTAAGTCCAGCTATTTGATGTGCCATGATCCACTGCCCCATTTCCTTCCCTCCGTAAGGCCCAGGAATGAAGGGGTTTGATTCCTCCTCACAGGGAAGGAAGACAAACAGGGCAGAGGAAGACATGTAAGAACCATCGTAGGAAGGGAACAAATTTTCCAATAGCAGTTGTAGGCAATATGATGCAAAGGGGTTTTATTTAACCCAGTGAAGTTTGGGCTAAGAGGTAATCACCTGTAGACAGGAACCTGACAACATGGCATTATCTTAATCTAAGTAACTTGCCTTCCACGCTGGCACTTCTGCCTCCATATTAAGTAATCACAGAAAATCATTGCCTCTTACATCTAGATTTGTATTTACAATTCAGCTCAAACGTAGTTCACTATTTTGTACAGTATCTTCCTACTTGAAGTAACTTAAAACAGCGTGCTCTGAAGCCTATGTGTACTTGGCACAAGTAAATTGGTATTCTCTTTATTACGTTACTCTGCAATCTCAAAAATCATGTACCCGACAGACACGCCGCACACAGGACAGGTGTGGGAGCCAGAGGCACGAGATCTCTCAGATAAGGAGGAGGAGGAGCGAGCACCAGCAAGGTCCATTCGCAGACTGGTGATCCCAGACACACGCTTCTCCCCCTTGTCCCAGTGTTTGTAAGCTGAGAGAATTTTAGAGGAGACGAGAGGTAACAGATAGCTCTACTTAAACATTCTTTTTTCTGGGCTGTTGCAAACTCATTCTACAATGGAAAAAATTAAGATTCCTCTTAATTATGAACTGCCTGTCCACATAGATGGGAGCTGTTGGCACCTCTTCAAAGACTAACAGTGAGTTACGCTGTAAGGTACGGAGGCAGACTATAGCAGATGGCTCACCTAAAGAAACCACAGCTTTGCCACATGGAGCAACTCAGCTCCAGAAAACCCTTGCAGCAGCCTCTTCTGCTTTGGGGATCAGCTATCTAGGGATCATCATCTTTAACTACGTGTTACGATCCATGGCAGAAGAGGTCTATAGTTTATCATGCATAACACATTCTAAAACCCATCTAAAAAGCATTCCATCTGTCTTTTAAGTACCATGTGCATGGAAAGGAAGGCTAAGTAACTTCCTTGTGATTCTTTCACGTACCAAGAATGAGAGGTAGAATCAAAAGCATGATTCTCTGCCCCAAATAAGCTTGATAAGACAACACTTAACACCAGCTGACAAACTCAAAGCTGCACAGACTGCAAACGTCATGGAAGTTAAATATGGTTATGGCTTTTGATCTTTACCATAACACTTTGGGCCAACCACCCTTTTGCTTGCAAATACACCATGGAGTTCTGGTAACACGTTAGGTAGGTTTTAAAAAAAGGAACAGTTGGCACATCTGGTAAGCTGAGCAGACAAAGTACAAGTGGAAGGGGAGTAAATCATTAGCTAAATAGACAGGCCTTGAACCAGATCACTTCAGCAGATGCTAACTTAGTAATTCCCTCTTGCTCCGAAATGAACTTTGTCCCTGTAATGACTGACAGCTGATGCAACGATAAGAGAATGAAGTCTATAAAAATCTAGCTGAAGCTTGGGAAGTTCTATTTGGGGCTCTTCCTACCTCCTCCGCCCAAGGCTGGTCCTGCGGTGGAAGTGACCGCCCATACTATGAAGATGCACTGTTGGAAAATGATGGCAGTCTTGTTGCTCTGCTCTCTGCTGCTCAGCCAGGTAAATAGAGAGAACTATTCACAGCGCTAATGCAAATGGTCAGGCAGTTAATAAAAAGCGTTAGGATTTGCATGAATAACTGGCAGGAGTTAGAGGTGACAGTAGAGCTCTTTTAGAGGAGTCAACATCATAAAAAAGTAGAGTAACTGTCAGGTGAATACTAGATTACTCCGGGATGTAACAGCAAGTAATTCTGCCTTCCCTCCCAAGAAGATTAAAAAACATCGTTAATTTTTATACTTCTTTGGGATTAGGATAAAAGCAATTATACTTTTAACAGAGCACGCTAGGATCTGAAAATAAGAAAGATTTCAAGTTTCTCACTTAAGACTATTGAGCTCAGCATCAGAGTGACCAAGCGCTTACAGCTGCTGGATGTTCTGACACTCCCACGACAACTCTGTTTCAGACACTCTGTGCTTCCTTGCACCCGCGACAGCCTCGGCTGACGAGACAGAGGCGGATGACACCTTTCTGGAGAGGAGTCTCACTGCGACCCGTTGGAGCCTCGTGCAGGGATAACAGTGAATGCATTACAATGCTGTGCAGGTAACAAATCCTGATCAACGTTAAGGCTCAGGGACACTTGATATTGTATTATGTAGGAGAAGTTCCCACTTAGTCTCACCCAAACGAGGTATGGAATCAATTCTGTGCATAGAAAAAGATACCAGGAATAGGGATGGGGCAATAGATTTAGACCTCTTTTGTAAGCAATGCAAACAGAGCAGAGTCTAAGTGCCCTTGATGACAACCCTTAGTCCTCTCATTGCAACCCGAAATAACCTGTCTCCTCAAAAAAGAACATGGGATTCTAGACAGCTTTTAGGTGATCACTTAGAGACCTTAAAATTAAGCCTTCTTAAAGCCAATACTGTTCACTTTAAAGTGCGTATTAATCAAAAGCAGTATCTTACCCTAAATTAATCACTTTAAGGTAATTACTTCAGCTCAAAGTTTAAAAGACAGCTAAAATATCAAAGGCATTTAGTTCTCATGGAACACTAGATGTGAGCAAATTGTCCAACTCCATATAGTTAAATTGATTAGTTAAAATTACTACTTAGTGACTGAAAGCTGATTTTGTGTGGCACCTACCATACATACACCAGAAAGCAAACAGAGACAGGGTAGAATATATCCATTTTCTACTAGATGTAAATATCATAGAATCACAGAATGGTTTAGGTTGGAAGGGACCTTGAAGATCATCTAGTAGAGTACAGTAGGACATGGTCGTCGGGCTGCTATTTTGCCTGCATTTGCAAGGCATCGTTCGGTTCTACTGACTAACAGAGGTGAGCTGTAACAGCAGCTACAGGCAGATGCAGACAGAAAGGGATTTCTGTTGTGTGCCCTTTCTACATCGCAGCCTGGCCATAGAGCCCTGGGCAACGCGCAACTCGGAGTTGTCACGCAAAGCAAAGAACATAAAATGAATCAAGACCAAATGAAGAGTTAGAGAGGTGGATACAATGCGTGTGGCTACACGAGCCGAATACGAGCGCTGCTACGGACGTATGCGAGGGGCTGTGTGTCCGAGCCCTCCAGAGCTGGCAGTCGGAGCTGGCAGTGCCTGATGACGTTTTGTTTTCCAGGAAGAACCGCTGCTTCCTTAGAACAGCCTCGGAGTGACCTGTTGCAATGAAGAACACCCATCACTGTTACTGCTAACAATGCTCCGCTCTACTTGTGAAATATTTATTCACCATTCAAAAGCTAGGACAGTGACTCGAGCAATAAGTATATTTAACATTTCTGTCATAGGAACTGATAAAAGGACTTCAAAGAGCTTGAGAGCATTTCCTAACCAAGGCTGTGCCTCTGCAGCACACGCTTCACGATGACTCTCTGGCCAAGCTCAATAAAAGGACTCTGCATCTCGTGTTTGTTTTGGTTTTTTGTAACGGTTAATTTTTTATTTTATTTTTTTGAAGGTGTGAATTAAAAATCTATATTCAGCCACCTTGGTTTTCCTTGTATCCTCTGAGCAAAGTGTGTGGTGAGCACACATCAGGTGCTTCGAGTAGGAGTGCTTATTTCAAACTGGACTTTAGACATTTATCCTTCAACCTGGCAAGTGCAGAAAGTAGTTCATGCTTCCACCTCGTTTCAGTCTCAACAGCTGAACTCTTATCAGAACCTCAGATAAAGGCCTGTTAGAAAGAAGGAGCAAACAAACTAATGATACTGATAGCATTTTCAATATCCCAAACATACCCAGTGATAACAGGAAGGAAAAGTATTTACTTTTAATTACTTCTAATCAAGTTTACTTAGATGAATGTCCTGGACTGACTTCTGCCACTGAAGTATCTACTATTTTAAAATAAATTGATCAAAATCCATTTTTGACCAGTTGCACGTTAACTTGGAGGGCTAAAAGAAACAAAGTCATCTTTGATTAGACAAATACCAACAAGTCTGGGACACAAATACAGAATGCTCTTTGCCTTTTGTTATATACAAGGCACTAGGATCAAAAAAGAAAACGGCTTAAAACTGCAAAAGCAGGGAGGAGAACGCCCATGGAACAGATACGAGCACAGAGGTTTTGAGGTTTAATACAGAAAATCTATTTGATATTTATTAAACTTAGTTTCTCCAGTTACAGTTTTGCATTGTACAAAGCATTTTAATGACACAGTAGTTAAAAAGATCTTTACAAATTGAAATGTGATACCCTTTTCTCCAAATATTTTAATTGCCATAAATTTGTTTAAAAATACACATTAAACGCATGTTTCAGACACTAAACTTTCTATAATCTCAATACCACAAAATACATAGAATATACTATACAGATGTGGAAAAAATCTAGTTAGTATATAATACTTTGCTCACCATTAACAGCTTTATTACGTGAAATGCACATACTGACTTAGAAATCCTAATTTTGAGCCCCAAAGTACCCTTTGAAATTTCAAATGTATTGCAACAAATAAAATCACAGTTTGTTTTCTTTTAGGTTTTGGTTGAAGACAGATGCCTAAATATTTTGATAGAAACAAAATGTAACACATGGACTTGTCATGTACAAAGCATAAAACGGAGACATCCCATTAGTTACTAACAGTACCTTTCTGTAGGATTAATAAGGGCTTCATTTATAAGTGACAGGTTAAAAGTTACCTTCCCCCACCCACAAGCCCCCCCCCCAAAAGAAAACCCCTTCTTCACCAAATAATAATTTCAAATAAGATAAAGGATTTTTAATAAATATATAAGCACTTTATCCTCCATATACAAAATTTCTTAAAACAATTTAAAAGGGGGACCAGATACAAATGTCAGGAACTGTGCTTGCAAGAGTCGTGCCTGGTCCTTAGAGTTGAGTTTTCAGCTGTGTAATGCCAATGCAGCCAAAACCAAACGCTGCGCAAGTCCTGTGCACCCAACTACACCGACTACCAGGGCTGCATATAAAAACCCACGCCAGGGAATGCTGCAGTCCAATTTGCCTGTATCAGCTCCGTTAGCACGCGTGGAGACTCGCACCAGGAATGGGCACGCTTCTGTTAGGTGTCCAGGTGAAACTAAAACAGGTGAAGCAATTACGTAAAGATAGCCTACATGAACTCTACGCCATACCACAGCGTTTCCGATCGCTCTGTACAGTGCATTCGCGTGAAACTCAGCTGAGCACTGGCGGATTTGAGAGAGCTACCGCCAGCTGTAGGGCTGTCCCAGCAGGGAGCAGAGCTACCGCTCTGCCATGCGCATGCCGAGGGAAGAATTCATTCCCTGCCGCCCCCGCCTGAACACTGCTCCCTCCAAACCCCATCACGGCCGCAGAGACCGATTCCTCGAACAGTCATGGAGCTGGACACGCACGACGATTCCCTGCCTATTCGAGTTGATGTAAATTTCCTACTTTGGAAATTTGTCTCCTAGAATAGGTCTGGACTTGTCTGAGTTGGCTGGCAAAAGCTCTGGCTACCCTTCAGACTTAGAGATGTCTACCATTAACTCTGTTGCTTGGAAACACAGGGTTTTCCGTAACACTGATTCATCAGAGGGAGTCACTGAGACCCTGACCGAAGGATTTGTCAGAAATCTGACAATTTGGAAGCTGTTTACTCCCCAATGGGTAATTCAAACTTGACTTGCTCAGGCCCTTTTGTATCTGCCTTAATATAAACACTGCAGTGACAGCAAATATCTGTTAGGTAAATGAAATATTAAATACAGCAAAGGTAGTCTCTCTTTCCAGTGGCCTGCCATTTTGGCGAACTCCATAATTATCTGCCTACGGCTTTATTTTACTTGCCCCAGGCAAGTGCTACATTTTTTTCCATAAAGTACTGACTCTCTGTATGTTGGGGCCATTCATAAATACATTTCAGGGCATCTTTTTGTTATCACAGCAATCAAGCCTCAGCAATCTAAAGGAATATACATTGCACTCCTGTATAATATGCAAGATTTATCACCAATAAGACGGTGATTCAGCACTCAATAAATAATATATCAATATAGTCAGTTGCACCATAATCTAAAAACAAGTATAACATATACTTTGGACAGACTGAGTTCATATATATATACATATATATTAAAAGACACATACAATACAAATTGCATACTGCCATCAAAAGCCAAGAAGAGCCATCCATATGCTCTGCTTTATGGCTAATAGTTTCAAATCAAAATAAAAGTCTCGGGCTGTTTTACTCTGGTGTCCTGAAGATTTGTTTATAACTATCAATGGTTGCACCTTGTCACCTAGGAACCTGCAAGTTTGACAGCAAATTCAAATAGTTTTGATATCTGAGCAAGCCTAGTCTGATTAAGCCATTTTTAAGATTCACCAACTGGGACCACGTTCAGTGAAGGAATTAAAATTACGGTGTTGATATGTACTTAGCATACAATGGTCTAGGGAATCATTTCTAGGAAGCCAGGAGTTAGGGATTCCCTCATTGTTAGTCACTAGTGCAACGTGCATCAGGACAGAAGTGACACATGTTTCCAGCACTGTGTGCAGAGGGACCAAAGGACAGGTTTGCACCGTTCGCCCGCACTTTGACGGAGGGCTGGAAGCCTACGACGTACTTGCATTCTTTCAGCTATGAAATCTGACAAAGTACGTAACTTTTCTCTTGGAAACAACGGTAAATCCCAAATTAAGATATGCTTTTGGAATTGTGAAGTTTAAATTTATCTGTTTGAAATAGCCACAGATGCATAAGGCATTTCTTCTCAATTAACAAGACCACTGCCTATCTCCCGTACAGACAGAAGACCCGGGACAGCACTCCAGAGGATGTTTCACTAGGAAGTATACTGTTCAGGTGGGACACTTTCAACCAGTTCAGGTCCACATTTTGACACGATGTAAAAAGTCTTCTGGTCGTTTGAAGACAATTTTTTAAGATCCACTGATGCAGGGATAAGCGATACATTTTTAAGAGACCAATTTAGCGTGACACCAAAAGGTATTTTGTGGGACTCTAGGTAAGGAAAAAAAATTCCCAGAGATGAGACCATTCCTGCTAACAGCAATGGTAACTGTGCACAAAGGAGCAAGCCAAACAACAGCCACGCCGGCTAGTGCAGCACTACACAAAAAAATAAACTATGAACGCAACTTCTAAGAAGGTATTTTTATATAGCGTCAAAAGTGTGCTAGGCACTTTAGAGTATTAAAGGAAAAATAGTTGACAGTGTCCCATTAACCAAGATGCGGAGTTTGAGGGTACAGAGTTCTGTCTCGAACAGCAAACACTAACAGAAACGTGACCTTGCACAGTGATTCAATAAAAAGGATGCTCCAACAGACCTGAAGAGTAAACTCAGCTATCATGGAAAAAGTCACAGGCCTGTTAACCATGTATCAATTCGTACGTAGCAAAGCTTTTCTGGAAGTACAAAACACGCTGGAACGCAAAGGAAGCTCTACGAAGATGCAGCTACCTTTTAGTAGGTTACTAATTTGCAAAACTTCTAAACTCTTAAAGCCCATAGGACATACTGCAGTACTAAGTAGCGTAGAATTCTATTCCTTCTCTCGAGGTCGCCGTGATTTTGGCACTTAACTACTCCTACACAAAAAATTTAGTGCAATAATTTTCCTGAACATGCACGTTCATATCTGGTACAGAATAAAGGGTTAAATGGGAGAGAAAACAAAGCAGCATTCCACAATCTCACTCCAAAGGATTCAGAGTTTGACTCTTCAGAAGGAGACCACCACAATGAGAAGTCAGTTTGCGCGACAGACACCAGGACTTTGAAAAAGGAAATGGAATTTTACCAAAGTACTGCAGAAGACCACTGCATACAGTATACCTGGTCCTGCTGTAAAACATCTTGTAAACAGTTCATAAAATCTTCATCTAAAAGTAAGGCATAAGGCACACCAGACATGTTCGGGGCACTAAGCAATACTGAAAGCAGTAGCATTTTAAACCTTTTGCTCAGACAAGCACCTTATGTGGAAAGGTACTTTGGTTTACACTTTTTGAGAGCAGCCAACCACAACTCCATGAACCACTTCTGTTGCACCGAGGCGCTCCCTCGCAAGCGAGTATTATGCTCCATCAAACAGTAACAGGACCTTCATTAACACGGGGTAAATACAAGTTTTAAATCCATTCTGCATCAAAACAGTCGATTTCCCTGTAATAGCTCTGTGCTCCCACCCCACGACGGCTGTTGCACTGTCATCCTGTAGTGTCCATTACCTATCAGACCCTAAAAGGAAAAAATGGACCTCTATTTCTGCTTAAGATTCCTGGTTTCTCAGTCAATAGAAAAGATGCAAATGACAGTTCTGGTAGGAATTTAACTATTGTTGGGTTCTTAACCACAAAGTTCACCGATTTTCTAAATGTCAAAAAATGACAAGCAAGGAAACAAAATGTATTTTAAATGAAGAGATGCAAAAAAGCACAAGATTGTCCATTTCAGAAGCCTCTCCTGTATGCATCACACTTATCAGACTGAAGTTCATTCTTACACCACTACTTCGATATTACATTAGATGCACATTACTGTAATGTTTTGTGATTGTTATAGTGTTAATCAATGTTTTGAAACTGCCTTGAAAACAATCCAAGTCAGATCCAGCTAAATACTTTTCCATAAAAATTTCTTTATAATTCATTTAAATGAAGTATCTTAATACGTAGAAGAATATCTGGAACTTTTCTATTTAGTACAAATTCTGCAATAATAAATCTGTAGTTGTCATTTATTAGTTGACTCATAGACATTAGGCATGAAAAGTATGGTGTCCCTACACGTTAGAACCTATCAACCCTAGTTCCTTTTACAGGCTCTACCACCACAAGACATTACAGAGTAACAAAGATCACAAAGTACTTAAATAAAGTGTCTATGTTTAATTTCTGCTAAGTACTCGAAAGGGTAAATTTAGGGAAGAAATAGCTAAAAACTGCCCCAAACTGGGCTTTTCAAAATTAAAATAAAAAAAAAAATAAAATAAATAGGATTTAAACTGACTATTTATGTATTATGACTGGAATCCCAATGATCTATCCATGACAGATCAGCAAAACTACACCTTTATATGTAGCAAATTTTAATATATTTAAATAACTTAAAACGGGAATACTGAAGAAGTCCATTAACCAGATGATTTGGGGTTAAAACACAAAACACAAATGAGGATGGGAGACGTGTAAGCAATCCTTGCTCTTAGTGTCAACTAAGCAATGTGTTATGGCAGTCTTCCTTATTGACATGACACAGTGTTGTGGAGATAGATCAGAGGCAGCGAGAAAAATGTGTTCGATTTTCCATTCCTTCAGTTCAAAGTATCACTTGGCATCCAGGCGCAGCCAATGCAATCCCTGACGGGTGTAACGCACTAGGTCTGTCATGATGCTTGAATTAAAAATCAGAGGGCCCATAACTTTATCCAGTTCAGCAAAGAACTCTAAAACAACAGAAACAAAAGTTAAACTACACGCGTATTTTTACATGGGAAATACTATGCCCACACTCCCCATCTTTTCAGCATGAATCTTTTAGATTAAGATAGCTGGAAGAAAAGAAAGATGGCTGACTGATGAAAGAATAAAAGTAAAGGAAAAAGGTCCTTTCTAATCAATGTCTTTACTCTTTTGCAGAAGACTAATTAGAATAAGATATATATAAATAATAGATAAGAATAATTAGAGTATGGTTACACTATTGTAACACTTCTTTGGCCTTCCCCCTCAAATGACTATTTCAGAAATGGAAACGTACCGAGTCCCTCTTCCTACACCTAACATTTTACAACAAACACAACAAAGGTTTGTTTTTTTTTTTCTTCCAACACATAGCTGGTAGGAAATATCACATCTCCGACACCACCCTGACATCCAAGGCAACCAGTCCTGTAACCGAAGGTGTAACTTCCATCTTAATTTGGCAGAGGACTTGGTTAAGTGTCCTGTGCACCATTAACTGCAACTCCAAATTCAGAGCCCACGAACATTTCAGCACACTCGGGTACGTATGATGTTATAACCCACCTGTGCCAGCCCTTACCTTTCTGTTCTTTAGACAGCTGTTCGGCTTGGTCCCAAATTTCAGTGGCATAGAGGAAGTTGGACGTAACTTGGACGTAGCTGGCTGCCATCTGATGGATCCTCTGGGGGATCGTCACCGAAGACCCGCTCCCTGAAGGGTTGGCTGCCCCGGAAGAGTAATTTCCTGAATTCCCTGGAGACAGCTTTGGAGAGACTGGAGACGGCATACCGACAGGCTTGCTGCTTAACCAGAGAAAAATATTAAACTGTAAAATGCAAATATAGGTACTTCAGACACATCATGCTGTAAGATTAATATTCTCTAAGAGCTCTGTTCCCACGTCTCAGGGCGTGAGATGCTAAAGCACTCCCACTTTACACATCGAGAAGTCAGGATTTGCCCTACAACAAACGAAATGTGTGAGCTGGTAACAACTGCTGAGGATCCTCCAACTCTTATGTCTTAGCTTCACAGTCAACACCTAACCACCAAAGCTCCTCATCTTTTAATTCAATAAAATCTTAAATTCATCCTTTAAGTAAGTTGCACCTTCATGAATAACAATGAAAACATTACAACTACATGGTAACTGTTCTGCCATACTACACTTTCGGGTAACACAATGGAAATCTGAAACGCCCTCCTAAAACTCAGAGTAATCTATCAAAGGTCCATCGCTAGGTTTTAAAGAATAGGGTAAATTGCTATACTACGGAACAGACAACCCTGAAAGTACTGGGCTTGCAGCATTAATAAAGCCAGTGTTTCGAGGGAAAAAGCATTAAATCACAGAATCATTTGGGTTGGAAAAGACCTTTAAGATCATCGAGTCCAACCATTAACCTAATGCTGCCGAGTCCACCGTTAAACTACGTCCTTCAGCACCACATCTGCCCATCTTCTAAACACCTCCAGGGATAAATAAATCAACAAAACTCACCAAGACAGGTGACTTGTGTGTTAGTGACACACTGACCCTTTTCCTGCAACAAGGAGTCGCCCGACAAACTCTCTGCAGAGCACTATCACAAGCAGCAGTTTTCCAAACCTTTTATCAGGATAATGACGCAACTGACTGAATCAAAATCTAGACCCTTAGAACAATCTCCCCAACACTTTAGACTGAAAAGCTACTCTTTGAGCACCTCAGGCACACAGTTTATGTAGAAAACTAGCTGTAAGATGAGAAATACAGGTAACAGCTTTTACTACTTACCTTCCCATACCAGGTGACGGTGCTTGAGAATTATTATAGGAATTCTGTGTGGGAAAAAATAAATTTGTCACCTGATCTATGTTTATACTTTAACTAGTTATACTTTATCTGGTTATTTAATTAGTTATTTTTGACCAAATTAATTTTTGTCATTTTTCTTTTAAGCAATAACCAGCGTTCTGAATAACATCACAGTAAATTCAAATTTGGGAAAATATCCTTTTTTACTGATGACTAAGACACAAATTAAGGGATTATTCTCGCAATACAAAGAAGGCCACTAAATATATATAGGATTGGAGTAGTCCTCTGTTCTAAGCATTAGATCCCATTGCCTCTTATAGGAACATATTGTTTTTTTCAGCCCATTAATAGGAAGAAATCTGTTATTACTAGCGTTGAACAACTCAAGATGTCTCAAAAAATGTGAGAATTCAGGCATGCGACAAGCCTGTTTCCTCTCTGTATTGATAGCTGGAAGTTTCAGAGAAACCCAATGACATTAGTTACCTATCCCTACGTCTTCCTTTGGAAAAGCTCAGTCTAGATTAAGGACTGAGTAACATCACAGAAGTATCATAACTGTTTTTCTCATCTGCAACATCTTTATTCAAATATATTGATTCAAAGGATGTGTGTCTCGGTCTCCTTTCCCTGACAGCACTTTTAAGTCAGCTGCAGAAGAGTTTAGTTAAACTCACGTGGGGGGAATAAAAAAACAAAACAAAACCAAACAAAAACATCCCACTGCAAACAACAAAAATGCAGAAAGACAAATTTGGTTTTGAATAAGAAGTTGGCTCTGGTGCCAGCTTTTGCAAAGGCTGAATAGCTGCAGCCCATGTAATACACCCCTAGATCCTGAATTCCCTTAAGTTTAAACATGAAAGTGAAGTTTCAGCTTTCTATATCCGCAGCAAGAAAAATGTTTTTAAATTCTCCTTGAAGCCTGCTAAATTTATTAAAGACGACAAAAGCTAGATCAAATTCTTAATAGACAGCTATCACGCTGGGACCAGCAGGGTTATGATAGCCATGCTGTCTCTTCCCAGCTTTAAACTACTGAACTTTAATATACTTTCAAGGTCCAGTTCTAAATAGGGTATACTCCAAGTTCACACGTAGCAGTCTGAAAACTGGATTCAGGACTTTTAAGTGATGTAGAGCTTTAATTTGTTTAGGTTCTAACATTCTAAGAAAATACATATGCAATTACCTTCAGATGTTCAGTCAGAGTTTTAGAATATTTCAATGCACTTTCCTTTTTCAGCTTGAAAAGCCTTAGGTATAGCAGAGATTGACACCGAAGACTGACCAAAGACACAATAACAAAACATTTACAGTTAAAGTCAAGTTTATCACAACTGAGTAAGTTCAAAACCTTCAGAGCTGTGTTTTTAAAGCTTTCTCTGCCAACTCCCAAGTCGCAGGTCTGCCAAAAAATCCATAAGCACCTTTAAATTCTCAAGGAAGCAAAAGCATGGCTTTGCGTGCCTTAAGCCGAAATTATGATTTTCAGTGACTTTGCTGATAAGATCAATTTCCAGTTCTCAGCTTAGGAGACAACACTAAGCTACTTCCTAGACAAGGGTTTCATTGATTTTTCGCTCATGCCAGGATATACCAAGTCTACTGAGTCCTGCCATGGCCTCCTCTTTCTTCTCCACCTGACACCAACTGCTTCTGGTCCTCTATACCTGCTGGAGCCATTTCACTGATCTAGGAGGCTAGTGACAATTCTTTACAGCCAGTCCAAATTCGGACTTACCACTGGATGAGCACATAGGACGGACGCCCACCCGTTCTGCTATTACTCCTTACAAATCTAGTGATTCCCTTAATATTTCAAAGACTTGGCCCTTGTTGTCAGTGGCCGCTCTGCCCCAATTTACAGTAATCAGATATACAGCATTAAATCTTTACATACAGCCATGCGGAAAACTCATATTCGGTTCAGAAACACCTGACAACTCAGTGTGCTACAGAATTTCATGCAGATAAAACATTTGAAATTAATCAGTGCATTGTATTAAGTTCAGAATACACGTACCAAAGCACTGCCAGCCTTTTATCTGCAGCCGTAGCATCTGGTGCCAAGTAATTCTTCAGTTTCATAGTGTATCTACAAACAAAGACATCAAGTGAACAACAAAATAAAGATTACAGTATCATTTATCAATCACAAAACACTGATGTTCTTATGAATTTCTAGTTTCAACTGTCTTCACCATTTTGGGAACCTCTCTCAGACTCTAAACAAAATGCTGACTAGGTAGTAATTGGAATAATTTTGCTTTTTGTGTGTTATACATTGTAGAGAGACTTCAAGAGCCTTAGTGGAAAGGATCTTAACCTTCATGAAAACACTTTAAGCCTCAGCAAATGGAACAAACTGGTACGTGATCCAGTTTTATCGGAGAATGATTAGAGATTTCAAAAGCTGGTGGCAAAACTTCAGTAAATCTAAAAGCTCTGATTTCCAGACCTCTTTCCCACCCACTTGACTTTCGTAGATGCTTTGCAATGCTTACTTGATTAATTCCACAGTTTCTGAATACATAGGGAACGGGGACTTGGATTCCTGAGCATTTTTCTCCAATGCATTCCCACACTCAATGAACGACACTACAGCATCTAGGTAGTACACAGCCTTCTCAAACCTGTCAGACTGGGGAGAGTGGAAAAAACTTTTAAGGAAAAAAACCAGAGAGGAAGTACCAGAACGCTCCAGTACAGAAGGGCAGCAAAGTGGCAAAAGCAGTAAACGAACCCCAGCACAATATGCAAACACGAGATAAGTACTGGAGATTTACTTACCAATGCATCTGCATTATGTTTTAACTTCTTTGCTTCTTGTAAATAATGATCAGCTGAGTAAGTCCTGCAACAGAGGACACAAATTTCCTTTTATGACTGAAGTTTCTCAATGTTGTCAAATTTAATATTTCTTCTAACTTAGGATACAGGAGCTACACTATGACAGAACTGTTAAGTAGTATGATTAGTTACAGTATGATAAAATTGTTTAAAATAGTTTAAAGTTAATTCTCTGGTTTCAGGTAATTCAAAACAGTATTTCAAGCAAGTTGATAAGTAAACATGATTTGGTTAAATTTACCGCATTTGATAGCCAAGCAAACAAAACACTCGACCAACAACAGGGGCAGAGGAAGGAAAAAAACCCCACAAAATTTGAGGACAAATTAATCCAGCACCCCCAGGACTGGCATTACTGAGGGTGTGAAATATTTAAAAATTGTGATAATAATACAAAATAAATCAAGATGCGTCCAGGTGTTAATTGCTTTTGCTTAGCCACCCAAGACTATCAATGCTAAATGACCTTCATGACTAGATGAGAAGAAGGTAATCATTAAAGTGTAATTACACATTACAATATATTAACATATTTCCTATCAATTGATTAAAATTTGAAATAAATTCCCCCATCCATCCTATCCTACTTGTCTAAAAATTAAAGGTATTTGAAATCAACATTTTGAACAGTTCATTTACAGGAAATTGATGTCATTACAAAGCAAGAGTTAATATTAAAAAGATTATATACCTAAAAAATTAGCTCAATCAGTTCTAGGCCCACAAAATCCTACGATGTCTCAGTCATAACCATCAGGTTGTAACATGTCACCTTTCCAAAGCACAATTACTGTTCCTTGGAGGGTGCTCTCATTATGTCTTCTTATAAGTCAATACACATTCAGATTTTATTTTAAAAAGTTTGATCTTATCTCAATTTCTTGGCCTTGGTTTGTCTTGGAATAATTAGAAAATCCCCATAAACTGTTTTGTCCTAAACTATTGATAGCGTACTCTAATCACCTAATTCACTCCACTTCCCCCTTTCCCCTGCCCTTAAGAAATAACCATCAGGAGAAAAACACTGACCAGCTCGCTTGCCCACTTCCAGAGAGTTCTTAACCAGGAAGTTACTTTTACATTTGGTATAAACATAATTTTATCTGTAAAGTGAATTTAAAGAACAACAAAGAGAAATGCTTTAAGACCAAGCATTGTGCCGAGATTTGAATTGGTACAAGGGAAACCTAAAGTCTGCAGAAGATGGTAAAATACTTGGTTCTATTTTCTTTTCATGATATTTTCTTTGACCCCACAGGATTAAGTCTCAATCCCTCTCTTGTGGATCTGGAATTCGAAAAATGAAGGCTGCTCTCTACTATCAATGACCTCAACTCCTGACTCTAGAGGACGCGGGCTCTGGTGAGAAGGAACAGGCAGACAGGTAGCCGCAGCGTCCTCGTAAGGTGAAAAGGACCCATGAGCATTTAATCACAGAGCAACCCTGAGCTATTTAAGCCTACTGCTGGTCCTTTTATGCTCAGCAGGAATGTACAGGGCAGGCAATAGTTCCTCCTCACGGACTGCACTGTCTGCCGAGGCAATGGCACAGGGAGCAGCCAGACCAGCACATCCCAGCGGGAACAACACGCAGCTCTCCAGAGCCTGAGCTTGTACTTTAACAGCTTTTCTGAAGCAAAGTGAACTCTCCTCCGCGGGGAGCTGGCTATGCTTTGAGATTCACAGCCCCACAAAAGGGAAAGGCACCTTTTGCTGTTCTTACCTGTCATCAAAAACAAGTTTTGCTCTTCTTGATTTTGAACTTTCCACAGACGGAGCAGATGCAGGAGGGCAGTTTGATGAATTGTTCAGAATCTTTTCCTGAAAGGAAAATTGTTGCCAAATGATAAATTTAAAGAACAGTTAAAACTTCTCTGCCTTCAAAAAAAACCCGTTTGTTGTATAAATTTCTCCCATGTCACTGTTTCCAAGTCCCGTTTTTCCACTCTAACAAAGAGGTGATGAAAATTTTCAGTTTTTCATTTCTCTCAACAATACACTCCGCTGAATGTCTTTGCCTTGAAAAAAAAAAACAAAATGTATTTCGGAGGGATAACCATCATCTTCAGGGAGAAAAGTTAGTTGTCTTCACAACTCACTCTCCTTGCTCCCCTAAATTATGCACGGCTCAACATGACACTTCAGGCTAAAGACTGGACACTAGAAACATTCTGCGAACAGTAAATTAATCAATTTTTAGTAACTAAACAGTATAAAACAACTCCCCAGCTTCATATTTGTTTTCTGCTCTCTTGATTTATCATGACCAAAGGCCATCTATATCAATGTATTTCATAATCTACATTTTTTTGCCAATCAGAAGTATCCTGGAGTTGCAAGGCACCAGATCTGCACAGCCATGTACTATCTACCATTGTAACGCAGACACAATAACAAGACATGCAGTGAAACACAGGAAGAGTATATAGTACCTTAAGAAAGGCATGACTAAGCATATCTGAAGTATAAAACAATAAACATCTCGCAAATTAACAACTGGCTTAGGGACATTTCTATGCTGACGAAGAAAGGGCAGAGCCTGAGTCTATAAGGTAAACTCACTGTCTACAGTTCCTGGAAGTGTCTTACGCAGCCACCGACATACGCAACCCTGCAGGCTTCTAAATCTCATGGTATTGGCATGTGAAGTAACGCAGTGTGTTTCCCAGGTCAGATATCCATCAACTCCACCCTCATGACTAAGTTACTTTCTGCCATTGCTGATGTCTATTTGCTGCTTTACTCCTCCCCAAATCAATGATCCTTCCTGAACATCTTTAGACTTTGCTTCTAAGCTTTTCAGAGACTGCAAATCCAGCTCCTGAGGTTTAGCAGTTGCTTAAACTACTGGAGTCTCCACAGCCCATGGGAGGCTTTGGGGCTTTGCTGCAGAGCGCTTGGAGCCCACCGCACAAGCACCTGCAGCACACGCCGGAATCGCAAAGACTGCAATATGCTCAACAACTGACTGTGCAACAGAAACAGAAACTGCTCATCACAGGTATCCAACAATACCCTCTCAGATGTCCTCAAAGACTAATTTCTGTCCAGTAATACACATTTATATACTGATGAAAAAACATGTTGCAATTTAGTGACCTAAGAGTATCATCTGACTATAGTATTTTTAAATTCTACCATCTAAATATCTTCCTAACCTAAATCTCTTTAAAAACATCTTCTGCACCATCTTTATAACCCCGTTTTCTCTACTCCAACCACAGAAACATTCCCTAGCTGGAGTGAATATAATCTTCCCGGGGTCTCACAACGTCATAAAACGAGAGCTATAGCTTCACATCCTAGTGCTGAGCATGGACCGAGCTCCTGCTCTCCTTACAAAATCAGGGCAAGATCGGTATGTGCTCTGATGAGACAAAAGTAACCTCATTGTTCCATTTACTGGTGTGTAAACAGCCTTCTAGTGATATTTCCTATTAACAAATCAAAAAATAAGCAAGCAGCATTTCTAATCAGAAGATGACTACGCACATTTCACTAATTAACATAAGAATTTGGTAGGAATAAGCATTGGTATTCCACAATCTCTCCCAAATTATTTTCTCATTTATAGACTTCCAAGGCACTTAAGCACTATGACATGAAACAATGCTTACCTAAAACTAATTACATTTTAACTTGAACTGCAAATTACTGTTCAGATCACACTGAGCCTGTTGAACTGCAAAGCAAAGGAAGAGGCCGAAGGCATTTCCAGGATAAGCCCTTTACCTTGGTTTCTTTAGCGCTGCTTGAACCCTTCCCCTCTGTCTTCTTTTGTTTAGAAGATGAGCTGCTTTTACTGCCACTGCCGCTCTCCTTGCTGAGGTTGCTGCTGGACTTCAAGGATGACGACTGACTGACCGTCCTCTTCCGGGACCCATGTTCTTGCTTGGAATCTTTCTGCACGGCCGGGGCAGCAGGAGACGGCAGTAAATCCTTCTCTTTAACAGCACTTGGCTTTGAAGACCTGAACAAAATGAACAAATTCAGGTTTAGGTTCCCCCCCCCCCTTAAAAAAAACAACCAAAACACAAACAAACCCCTAAACTTTTTTTTTTTAAATTTTAAATAAAAAAAAAAAACCCACTTTTTTTTTTTAAAAAAACCAAGATTGTTGTTGTTAGACCTAGCAAACCAGATACAGAGGAAAAAGAAAGAGAATAATAATCTCAGTGACTAGGTTTCTATGAAACCAGATTGAACTTGTTTTCACCATTTTATTTGTTCTGACCTGAAAACACAGTAGACAAGTTCTAACCATAAAACCACATCCCTACAACAGTTCTTAAAAAAACACCCTAAACACTCACAATGTAAGAAATTAATGCCAGTGTTAGCGCCAGCCTGTCTGTTGCAGCCCAGTCAGCCTAAGAGCTCAGAAAAAAGATGGTCCAGATAAATGTTCTCTGGAACCCAGGAAACTGGAAAACTTTCTCTGCATAGCCTTTCAGTACACTCTTACCTTGGCTGCCGAGGGCCGCTGTTGACTATTCTTGGCTTCCCATAATAATTATTTCTACACATTATTTTCATAAAATCATATAGTTTCATTTAATTAAATGTCCTTCAGATAACTGCACTGGCAATCAAGCAGACATCAGAAATAATAGGTAAAAAAGAATAATCAAGCTAGAAATGCATCCGTTCAGTCTGCATCTGTTTCCTAACAAACAGTTAACTGTTTAATTCAGAACGGGCAAACAAGATTTCTCGCATCTGATGTGCTGCAGCTCCTCACATATTTGTAATTTGGCAATCACTCACTATACAGAAATATTTTCCACGACATAATTATACCAGTTTTCAGTTGCTCGATGTGAAATAGCACAGTTTTAAAAGGCAGTGGAAAAAACCTTACTCCTTCCTGTGGGTTAACACTGACCAAGAAATAAATCAAATAAAAGCATAATAGCTATTACAAAAAACATGGAAAATTACAGAAATAACATACAAGTAAAAGAGTATTAAACAATGTTTTGATTTGCTAATTCTGTATTACTTTGCTTTTGTGTCACTCACACTTTTCTTTAGCTAATCTACCAAGCAAATGTGAGGCTAAATCCATGGATCCAAATCTCAATGCCATCAGCTTCCCAGACAATGCCAGTTAAGTAATTTATTCTCAGTTTACAAACTTAATAAATGGAGGAGAATTACCAGATTGGGTTAATTTAAAAGCACAGGTTTTGCAAGGTCAAAAAGCTAGATGCACAGCTGATTTCTAAAACAAGACAAAACAAATCCCCACTGTACATCAGAGAAAAGCCAGGAAGCATATATTCCATAATACACCAACCCTTCACAGGAGGGGTTACCTTACTTCTGTTACATACAATGATTGTCCTTGGCCAATGGTTTTGGTTATGGAAATTAATTTCCACCAACTACTAGTAGAAACTGAAGTAAGTCTGTCTGAAGCGTAAGAAGCAATGAAATTTTACCCACTGATTATTAATGAGGGAACACTTTGGGGGTGGGAAGGAGAAGAGAGGGGAAGATGGGCACCCATCTCCTCCTTGATCACCCTGAGCCTTCAATGTTGAAAACATAGCCAAGATACTCACTCCCTACTGCTAGAAGTCTTGTGTCCTGATGGAGCTTTTTCTTCCAGTTTCGTTTTCTTGCTTTCACTGGCTCTGTTTTCATCCTCATTCTGAATAAAGCAAACAAGAAATACATCCAGGCAAATGTCCACATTTACAGCTTCACCAAGAGTGGCAATGTTCCACCTTAAGAGACTTAATTTAGCAGGTGTTTTGCAGCATACAGTGAAAGATGTGTACAGACACATGCCCTACAGCACCTAGTCCGTATCAAATATTTGACCAGACCCTGATCTTGGAAAATAATGAAAAACAAAGTCTGGCTTCTAAAGTACCAACCTGCACAAAAGAAGTAGCAGCTAAGTTGTTAATTTTAGCACAAACATATTATCACCATGAAATACCAGAAAAATCTACCAAAGGCTTCAATAAGAGATCAGGAGACAAGATTTTATGTTGTGGAGCCTAACAGAGGTGTCTTGTGAATGCCAGAAAAAGGTAAAAGTCTTGTAGTCTATTAAAGTAAGCTCAGAGATTTTTAGATAAATTTAATCCCAAAGTCAAATGGTCTTGAAGGTAAATGTCTGAACTGTCTTCAGCAAGCACTGGAAGTATCAACACAGTGAATAAAATGGAAAATGGGGCCTCCCAGAATAAGTCATCTGGTAACATAACCCAGATTCAAACCCAAAAGGTTTCATTTTTGTTACACCGATGCTGCAACCCTGAGCCTTATGATCAAGGAAGCACATGAGCAAATAACACATAGAAATCAAGTAGCGACAGTCACCTCCAGAGCACTCACAAACCTGAAAACTGGAAGGGTGAGGGGAAAGGGTGGGTTTTCTTTTGTTACCTCAAACAGGCTTGCATCTTCTCTGGTATGCACCAGTAAGCATCAGGGTAATCTGAGGATTCATACCAATTAACAACCAGACTATTTCCTGGGATAAAGCCTAAATTTAATTGGTCTTACCAAAGCCTTCTGGTTTAGATGTAAGAGCACAGATCTTTAATGCTGTAACTCCAAATGTGGACTGAAAGGTGTAACTGGTCGAAGAAATAAAAGTCAGTGTATTCAGAGCCACCGGAACACGTGAGTGCACTCCCATGAACATTAGGAATGATTTAGTAACACTTGCAAAAACTAATTAGTCACTGTACTGGTCAGAGTTATTCCAATTTTACAAAAAAGCTCATACCTTCTCACTTAAGTTTCCTTATCTAGAGAAAACAGGAATCTTAGTTAGGAATAGTACAGGAGAAATCCCTGTTTGCAGTTACATATCAGGGCTCCTAGACAACCCTAATTTCAGTAAATGACCAAGTTTACTTAGGTTGCTCAGTAGAAAAACTGGTTTAACTGAAATTATCCATCTCCTCCGGAGAGTCAAATGACTCTCTGGATGATATCATATAATCCTTTGATTCCACATGTCAACAAAGTCTTACAACCACTGCCAAATCCCTGTCAAAATGAAATTTTCAGAATGAAATCCAGAGTAGCACAACAATTTTTGAATCTCTGAACCAGTCCTAACTTCATGGAAACCAGAAATTTATAAAAACTCATTGGGTCACTGAGTCCATCTTACAGTCAGAGGTTTGCTCTTTATACAGACTGTCTATGTCCTGAGGTTTCCAAAAGCAGTTTAAAATTAGACCACCAACTACTTCTTACCATTCCCCCCTCCAAGAGTATTACTTTTATTCAGCTCCCCCGTTGATTCCTGTCTGTTCTACTGCCCCCAGGCATTCCTGCTTTTTATTTATAGTTGAAAAGGGGAAATGCTTTTTTGGAAAAGATTAAATATCGTTACAGAGAGATCCCTCTGCTCCCAGTAAAGCAGCACCCCTGAGATGATGGTCTCTGCTCCTGCCATGCCCCAGGCCCATTTCTGCCCCATCCCCTGTCCTGCCAATATGCAACTGCATCGTTGGTTCAAGGAGGAGCTGATCCAGCTGAAAACTGCCTTTTTTTTTTTTTTTTGGCCAGGTGTATTTTCAATTGGATCAGCTGCCTGAGCTGGCCTGCAGTGCAAGGAGGGCTGGTGCCAGGTGGAGCGGAGGCAGGAGAGAGCAGGATGCAGTGCTCAGAGGTACTGAAGCTGCGCTGCCTCCATCAGCTCTAGCTACGGTGCTAACACTCCTACAGGTGCAACCTTCTCCCTTCCCCTCTTCACTCCAAAAGAAAATCCCAGCAGACTCTACTGTAACAGCACAGGGATGATCGACGTGTTCTACACAAAATAGCTAGCCAAAGCCATCCCCTAAACTGCTCAGCCACCACACTGAGGTATGTATGATCTGGGTTGCTGGGCTTGGGCTGCTTGACACCAGCAGCAATCCACTAACGGGCTGAGATAACAGGTAAATCTCTGTCTACAAAATTATCACCTGCTTATGTTTCCTTTTGCCTTTTGTAGAACTTTTGTCAGATGGCTGCTTCTGGGATTCTCTCGTGTGCTTCTCTGGCACGTTTTTCTTTTCCACTTTGGGTGCATCAGCATCCTTGTAAGGCTTCCCTGGTATTCGTGATAAGAGGCTCAGGTCAATCTTCACAATAAGTGGGTACCTTTCATCAGGATCACTGAGTGGTGAAAGAAGCTCTTTCTCTTCCATAGGAGAGAACATTCTTTGCCGAAAAAAGCTGTCATCCTCCTCCATGGAAGATTTAACAGGAGTCCTATTGCTCTCAGAGTATTTGGGTGTTTGTGATGAAGGAGGCAGGCTCTCATTTTCATCTGAATCAGAGGATGAGGTATCTGTTTCTATGAATTCCCTGGATTTCTGGGCAGATTTGCTCGAAGCCTTATATTTCTTTTTCTCTGTTGTAGGCCGAGGGGAAGATTTGGGCTCTTTCTTTATATTGGGTTTTCTGGAGCCTTTTGTGGCTGCCTTATGCCTGTTTGAAGGTATATTTGTTGCCATGTCTACTGGGGTTTCACTTTCTATTTTAAGACCTCCTCTAGGCTCTTCAACAGATGTCTTTTCTGCTTTCTTGGGCTGCTTTTTACCTACAGTCCTCCTCTGTGTTGAGCTGTCACTCTGGGCAGGTGATTTCTGCCTGCCTCGACTGCTCTCCGAGCCCTTTTGGGTGGGTTTGGAATCTCGCCCTGGTGTAGAAGAAATGGAATCCTTGGATCCGCTTTGATCAGTGTACCCACTCCCTGCCCCCTGATCCCGTCCCTCTTTTTTATAGCCTTGGGAGGATGGGATATTGCTGTCCACGGAAGAAGCTGGTGACACTTTATGTGAATTAACTTTGTTCAACCAGTTATCCAGTTGCCACTTGTTTGTTGGTGGTGGCTCTGGCTAAAAACAAATAAAAAAAACAGTGTTAGATAAAATATTTCAATTCCTTCCACCTTTTCCATGGGACAGCTGTACTATGCTGCATGCCAAAGCAAGAGGTACACAAAAAAGCCTGAGATAAATAACGAATGAAATATAGGTTGATGAATAACAATGATGATGACAAATAACAGCTCTCATTTTCCCTTCATCCAGAGCAGCTGCTATCAACAGGCAATACTTGCTGCCATAGCTTTCCAGACTTAAAAGCCCGCAGTTTAAGCTACTGTCACTAAATGCAATAGATAACTGGTGGTAAAAATCACCTCAAAGTCAAACATCAAATGTGTGCTTATATAAAGAATTGTTACCATATCCAGTTACAGGTACTTCAGCAAAAGAATATTCCATCTTGAAAAGTGATCCCGTGTCTGTCAGTCTAATTTTTTTTTTTTAAACAGTTGGAGAATTTATTAATTTTTTCCTGCTTTTGAAACTCAGGATTAGTGCCACGCTAATGAAAACAGCCCAAATACGGTCAAATCCTACCTCGGGGGATGCACTCTGTGATGGTTCATTAGCTTCACTGTCACTGGAACTGCTTTCACTTTCAGAGTCAGATCCTGAACTGCTTTCAGATCCGCTATGGCTGCTCGAGTCATCCCTTGAATTATCTGCTCCTTCACTGTTATTCTGCGAAGGTTCAGAATTACTGAAAACAAAAACGAGGAAAAATAAACAAACACTACCAAGGCACAAATACATCCTAGAATTCCTTTCATCAGAAAGAATAAAACATAATATTTTAATAAACATTTACTAGAAAATTCAACATAACTGAACACAGTTCACCCTGGAAATAAACAGCAGCCTTTGCTTTCCCCCCTTCTTCCCAAAGTGGTTAGTACAATTTGCAGGACATACGCTATTTAATCACTGATTAAAATCTAATCACCTTTTGCTTTAACACAAAAGACAAACATGAATATTAGGAATGAGATCAAGTCAAGAGTGCTGACTGGACTGAATATCACCACTCTACTTCCTATGCCGCAATCTACCAGGAATGCCTACCTTCCAGGTGTGCTCCTTGGCACTGTCTTATCGCAGTCCTGCAATTAAGAAAAAGAGCATGAAGCTTCTAGAAGTTACTTTAGGATTGTATATATAATTAAATTGCAAAGCATCGATTTTGAGCCTTTAAATTTTTTAAATTACTTAGCCTGAATAGCATCTTAATTCAGTACTTGCAGCAGTTTAAATTTGTCTGCATTTTCCTTATACAGAAAGGAAAATAAATCAGAGTTTTCACCCTAAAACCAGTATCTCAGTCCTACAGATTCTGACTACAGTTCTATGAGTTCCTATTTCCACCACTCACTAATACAACGTTTCCATCTTTTTGAATCAGACGAGTCAACATTTTACAATGCTATTCCTGAGATTCCTGGAGTATTAGGAGTTACCCAACTAAATACATTATTCTCAAAGTTTTCCACATGAAGAAAATAAAGTACTAGAACTGGGAACAGGAAGAAAAGAAACAAAAGAGGAGCGTGCATTACTGCTGGGTAGCACAGACCCTAATTTTTTAATTTAGCATGCTAAATGCCATTTCTGGCAGAAGCTGCACAAAGTTAATATTGACAAAGAGGAAAAAAGAGATTTTTTGATAAAAAAAAGGTGCTGTTACACTCCCAGTTACAGGTACAGTATCCCTTATCATCCCCAACACAGTCCCAAGCCACTAATGTGCAGAGACGTTCATACCACATACTCTTTAGCCAGAGTGGCAGCGTATGAAGGGTTCTACCTTTAAACGGTGGGCCATTACGTATGTTTTAAAGTACACTATTGCCATTTTATGTTCAGAGAAAGACCATTTGAAATCAGTAAAACAAGATTTTCTTGATAAAAGCATACTGTCTGAACAAAACAGATAATTTTCCCCAAATTTACATTCAGGAATACCTGAAGTTTGTCTAAAAACATGCCATTTGATTTTTGTTTCCTAATCACAAATCTCTCCCAAGCTGCTCAGTTTGCTGTTACAATATGGAACACTGCCGCAGTACTGACCGTTTGCTGTGTTTTTCTGAAACTGATGTAATGAACATACCTGCTCTCCATCGCTGTCTTCGCTACTGCTAAGTTTTAAGTCATCTTTCAACATACTAAGTAAAAGGGAGAAAGCGAGACAAGTTTTTCCACGTACTTTAATTACTTGCAAAGCATTCTTCTATATTTCAACATGCTCTTGTCTATACTACAAAGTAGGCTGCGTGGGTGAAATCCACAAGATACCATTCTAACATTTAATGTTTAAGAATGGTGAGTTAAGTCATTCTTTAGAGAAGAATAAGGATTCTAGTACTTGCCTCCTTAGTCTATTCTGTTAAATTTAGAAAGGAAATTTGACACATTTTACTAACGCGGGAGAAGCTAACGTGTATGTTCAACTTCTTATACACAATGGCGAAGAATACCGTTTTAAATACAATCAAGAAAGCTAACACTAGTGGCTGTTTCCTGTCTCGTGGCAACAGTGCAACTGTTCTAAGCCATAATTATTTTATTATTATTAAAAGGCATACTTATTTATGGTAGTCAGACATACACACACTATTTTACAATACTGAAAATATATGAACACACTGAAAACATAGCAGGGTACAGGGCCTTTGTGATTATTGAAAGACATCTTTGATTACAAAAATAAAACATCTTACTCTGTCTGGTTCGATTCACATCTGGAGAAAGAAAATGAGAAAGGATTAAAAGTCTAATACTTCTGAGTTTCACAGTATAGCTGTTCTACTGATGATCTGAAATAAACACCAGCCTCTAGGATCTAGTTCCTGAAATATTTTTCATTGCTAACCTTTTCCAAAAGATACATTTATCTCCTCTTTTATGTTTTTTAACCAGATGACAATCACTTTTTGAAAAAAATTACTTAAAACTGTATTGTCACAGTAAACATCTTCTCAACTTTCTTCCTATGCATCCCAGTTCGACCCATGTCTGACACTACCTCTTGTTCCTAGATGTTCTCACATTCCCCAGCTTTGGAAATAGCACAGTTCCTTCTCAGCGATCTACACTTCTGTGACAAAAGCAAAGCCCAGTGATGAACTTCTGTTCCTACCACTGGTTGAACTGGCTGCATATGAGCATCTTCTTAAACTACATGGTTTTGGGAAACTGACTGTAAGCCTATAATTGAGGGGGTTTTCTTTTTGTTCTATTCCCTTCCCATAGGTCATGTGCTTTTTAATCTTGCTAATGCTGTAATGTGCACAGACAAACAGAAGAACTAGACTTCATTTTGTGATTGTATCACAACAAATGTTAACTTAGAATACCAAGTTTTCAGAATCTACAACCACTTTCATTCACTAAACATACAACCAGCTAGTAAACATTTACTTTCACAGACATACTTGTTTGGAAACAATCTTTTAACAGTATATAATTGATTTTCAGGTATGAGAAAGGTGGGCTACAGCTATCTAGAATATTCCAGGTGCTTTTTGTTGTTTCTTCCAGTTGCATGATTGACAAAGAAAAATGTTGGGTCTGTGTGCATAACTAATAGAAATGTTTGCCAGTCAGTTGAGAGACCGAGTAGAATAAACTTCACTAGATCCCAAACATAGCTTGCTATCTCCTCCAAAACAAAACAGTTCCCATCCCATCTATTTGTGCATCCCCTACAAGCTGCTTCCAGCAGACAGCCCTGCAACACACACGGTTGGGAAGTTCCGTCCCACCTTGCCCATTCCTAAATGCCGATACCTTTCTGGTTCACACGCCAATTCCGAGGTCCAAACTCTTGCACACCTATCCTGACAACTGACAAGAAAACAGGGGGATGGAAGGACAGCACAGGGCATTTGTTATTTACTCCAATGTGCCATATTTGGTCTACTGTCCCAGAAAACGGCTGCTTAAAAATGATCCCCTTTTTCTGCCAGTCAAGGAGAAGCACGCTAAATAGTCTGTGCAAGAACTGACACACTCTAGTAAAAGAAACAGCTATTTTCCAAGTCTCTTAAAATTCAACTGTTGTTTGAGAAACGTTTTCTCAACAGCCACTTACGATTTGGATTGATGACCATTGGATGTTTTTGATGAAGGATTGTATCGTTCTAGAAGAAGAAAAAAAGAAATGCATGGCTGAAAACTCCACCAGCAAAAGAAGTCACTGCCAAGCTGCCAGCAGCACAGTCTCCCATAAGAGAAAGCAGTAACTAGCTAATGCCAGGTACAATCTCCCACAGACTGAAGAAGTGAGTGGATGCAGAGGCAAAATACTAAATACAGCAAATAATTTAATCAAAAAAATCTACAAAACTGTTTAAATCGTTGCTGTCTAAACCAATACACACTTAATTTGTTATTAATGGTGTGAAAAACTGTTTTGCTTCTATCAAGATTAATCTATTGCCTTCTACATGCAGGAAACGGGATATAAATCAGCCTGTCAGGCTCTGACTTCTTTCAGCATCCCTACTTAGCTTTAGAGCGAATGAGCAATCTTTAGATCCAGAAATCAAACTCAGAAACCCATTCTTACAATAGGAACACACACTGATACAATCTGGTTTTCAGTTTGGGGGCGTTTTCCTTCCCTTTTCTTTAATTCTGGCAAATTGTGTAGTTCAACAGAAACAAGAACTGAGGCTGTTAAAAGTTTCCCAGAAAATTCAAACAGGAGTTATAAACCGGCCCTGTGTTTCGTCTAACCTTGCCTCTCCATTTACACACCTAAAGATCAGTTGCTCCTATAACGTAAGTCTACGGTTTAGCATTATGGAATTAAGTTTTAATTTGTTTCCTTAATTGCCTACTGTATCAGGTGTTTAGATTAAGCTGCTTGTGATTATCTAAGAATAAACCATTCTTCTTTTACTATTTAATCTGTTTAATCACTTCAAGAGGGAGTGGAAAGACTTTTGGAAGGTAACAGCACAAATCTAATTCAGTTTTCAAACTCAATATTCAAAACAACACTACACTTAAAGAGAAATAAAAGCTGCTTTTGTCTAAAATCTGAAAATGCGCTGTGGGACAAGAAATTCAAGGATCTTGCTAAGCATATTACTATATGAGTTCTTGCCCAGTTCTCTCTCTTGATCTTAAAATGACAAAGTGAAAATGAACAGTGAAACTGCAATGTGCTTTTTCTACTGAAATATAAACAGAAGCACAGTTTTGGTTTCTAATATGTCAGCGTATCCCAGCAGGGATTTGGATTTTTTAAAGGGTGTTTTGTTTTAATACTCAGCTATTTGCAACCAGATCAACCAAGGAAGCATTTTTTCAAGAATCAGAAACGTGACAAATTAAAAATACTTTTTGTTTTTCTAGAAGACAGTAACAACCTTGCAACTCAGTCATAACTTCCTATATCTCAACAAGAAATGTGAAAGAAAATCAAGCAATTGTTTTATAGGTTAAAACTTGAGAAAGTACAGAAAATCTTAACTTAGACGCCATCCTATGACCAGTCTGGAAAATCTCATTCTCTAATAAGCATGACATACCAAGAATACTGAATCACAACAAAAACATTAAACGCATTACAGGAAGTTTAATATACTTACTCTGTTCTCCAGTGCCAAAACTGGACTGCTGAGACTCCTAAGGGAATAAAAGATCACAAGTGTTTTTTTCAAGGGGAATTTTAACATCTCAAAACCCATGCTGTAATCGAGATACTCTTTCCACTTAAAGGATGGCACCTAACCTCTAAAAAAGGAAAAAAACCCAACCTACTAACAAACCAGAAAGAGTGATTCTGTATCTGGGCCCCAACCTCCCCCCAGCCCCAGGGGCAGAGCCAGCACAGGGAAGAAGAGTGCTTCACACTCCTCTTCCTCAGCTCAGCTCTTCCACTCCCTCACTTCTAGGAAGGGCCATATCCAGTTGTACTACATGATAGCTGAAACTCCAAAATCCCTACATAACTTCCACAAATCCCATCTTCATGTATGTTTAGCACGGAGAGGAAACATTCAGTATGTTTTTCTTTATCTTTGTTATACACGGAAAAGCTTGGCTGCTAGTTTTATGAATTTTCATTCAAACTCTTTTCTCTGTATTTTTCAGACATACAGCATCGCGGTGGACAAGCAATGAGTACAGTAGCAGCCCACCAACAAAAAAGATTATCTCAGCTACAAAGGAGCCCACGGGAAAATGAGACTTAAAATGTGAAGAGCTCCGCACACGCTGCCCAAACGCCTTCTCGCCATGGTCCCGCGCCAGGCCCTGGTAAAGGCCAGCAGGCACAGCTGGCCAACGCGGCGTGCCTCCTCCCAAAGGCCAGGTCTTCACGTAATCAGATAATTCATTGCTACAAAGGCGAATAAGCAGTGATATGTAACTTCCTTTGAGATATAATGAATCTGTTATCTACGAATCCAGCCTTGAAAGACGAAGCCTTGCAAATTCTAGTACTTGTATGATCTTCAGTATTCCCATTCCAGAGAACCCAGTTCTGACTCCCAAGACATAGCAGACCATAAATTTTTTTGAAACCCTAAAATATTGTTTTGATAAACAAATATACAGCGGCTACCGAGTTACTGAAAACCTACTTCTAGGCGAGGCTGCCATTTTAAAATAGGACCTTCCTGACCTCGTTTTAAAATGAGGACAAATGCTGGCCCAATAAATAAAAATTGAAAATATTTGACTCAATTCATAAAGTTATATACACACATTTTACTGAAATGCTCTGGCAATGGCAAACCAGAATTACAATTCAACAATGAATTCCAGGGTTTTTATGTATACCTGTGAACCAGTCTTCCCAAACAGCCAAGCCAGGGACGTGCAGCAGTTATATATGCAATTTACATAATTTAATTTTTTAAACACAAAAAAGCTTTACACAGCAAAGCTGTGTAAATTTCCCTTAACTTTTCATTTCACAAGTGAAAGCACTTGCAATGATGCCTTGAACAAGTATTTTGTTGACAGGGAACTTAATATGGAACCTTCCTTGTAAGGTGTTTTAAATACCTCTAATCTTTACTAACTGAAAGAAAGGAAGGGACAATAAAAATAAAATTAACTTATGTTTAAAGTGCAAAGCGAAGATGGAGAGAAGCCTTGTGACTTCAACAGAAAGCAACAGCCACACTTCCTTCGAAATAAACCCTGATTTTTCTTGCTCACATAGGTACAAGGAGTGCAGGTGTCATTCCCTGATTTCCACTGTCAGCTTAGACAAGTCAAAAAAACAAGTAAAGACCGCACAGTAATCGAACACCACATCTCTAGAGCAACTGCGCTGGGGTGAGCGCAAGATGAGGAACTGGCACCCGTTCCTACCAATACCCGGATCACAAATTCTGCAGAAAGCACCTGCCTAATCGCTCGCTTTACTCAACTTCCTATTTCTAAAGCATAGTGCAGTCTTCCCGTTAAGTGCACTTTAACGAGGTGTTATGTTTAAATATGCAACTTTTTTCAACTATCTTGCCATCTGTTTTGTCTTTGAATATGTATTTCTTTAAGAAACTCGAAGATATAAAGAAAAACAACGCTATACTTTCAACTCCGAAGTTACTTAGAGCAGTATCTTCTAAAGGCCTGCTTCAGAAAGAAGAAATTAAAAACAACTTAAAGGAAGGAAACCCTTTTAACCAAAGTATAATAGACTGCTGAGGTTAGATGGTGAAGATACTTAAGCAGGAAACAAAAATTGCAGCTTGTACTCAAACACAAAAACTGTGGAGAGAAAACCACTCGCCAGCTGGCTAGAATGGCAGTCGGCACCGAACTCTCGTGTGTAGGCTACCAGCTTGGCTGTAGTCCCGGCTGTGGCGAATAGGACCCGTTTCCACATAATGTTTGAAATCTCATTTCAGATCTCCTTTTTATTTCTCAGAAGAAAGTTTCTGTATTAGAGCAGCTCAGGGGACCTGGCTGCTGGCCGCCTCGGTGATTCCCGCACAGAGCGGACACTGAACTAACCCGGAGACAGAATCCACCTCTCCAGAGACGCCTCCAGGTCACTGCACAGGTATGGAACCTGCCAATGCTCTCACCGTGCTTTGCAGTGAAGAACTTCCACTCTCTAAGAAACAGCTGGGGTTTTTAGTATCTTCTACAAACATGCCAATAGTTTTGGAGTTTTTGGCTGCGAGCCCATGGCTTATAAAAAGTTACACAGGATAAAATTATAGAGTGTTAGGTCATCGGATAACATTTTTTATCAAAGCTCAGGAATCTACATTTTTTTCATAGCATCCACAAAACTTTCCCTGACCTATTTTCATGAAGTTTTATCTTCTGATTGAAAGACTTCCTGATAATTATTAGATATATTTATAGTAAACGCAGAGAGGCCCCGGTCAGGAGTCTGGGTCCCTTGAAGCTACTCACTATCTACACATAGGGAAAATCATCTTATCCCAACAGTCTTACAAATGGAATTGACTGGTCCACCAAAGGGAGCTTAATTTTATGTGCGCAGGCAAAACACACCAAACTTCTGCACACAAGAGAATGCTGTGAAACACTGCAGCATATTACTTGTAAATAGATTGAGCACAGTATTAAAGACAACAAGCTTTCCTCAAACAGTACTGCTCGATTAAAGTAAACCACCGTTTTGTTTTGTTTTCTGAATTCTGCTCTGGGTCCAGACTGCACAAGCCTATGGCTCGCTAACTCACTGGAATTCTGAGATCCTGCTGCCAAGAATGACAGAGGGGAGAAGGCAGAGGAAATTATAGGCTTTGGATGCGGAGAGAGAAGCTAACAAAGTTCCACGGCCAAGATGCACAGCCACAAAATAAAAAAGCTGGCAAAAAGTCAAAAGACTCGGAGCAGCCATAAATGGATTTTTTTTTGCAAGCCGGGTGAAGAAACACAATCCAGGTTGATAGGTTCAAAAAACCACAACCTACCTTTTTTGTTCAAACATCAACAATACTGTACAATCTTACGTAGTTTCTATGTCACAAAGATGCATATATCTCTGCACACCTTCTTTCTTCCCAAACTGAGTCAAATACCAGAGAAAAGCAGAAACAAGCAGTTCTAGCAACCCCACAATCAAATATGCTGAAAAGTGTGTGACAGGACACCACCTCTCCAAAGGTTCAGGAATACACATTCGAAGCAGTGGAATAAGTACCCTTGTTGATGAGGAAAGGTGTGGAATTTCTTGCTTTGCTATAAGAAGGTAAGAATTATTTCCAAGTTCACAGCTTTATGTAACATAAGAAATAAACCCCAACTAAAGGTAATATAGGCAAGACTAATATTGATCTAGTTTATAATGTTAAGAAACTAGACAATGACATTTGTTTCTAGATATGCCTTCAAAAGCAAAGCTGAGAACTGTATAGTATGTTCTACATCTTCAGCTCACTGGAGAGAAGGAAGCAAGACGCAGAGAGACAGGGACGCGCAAGGCAGGGGGCGATGACAACAGGACTGCCCACAGCTCTGGGATATCTAGCCAGGACGAGGACCTGAACCGTTCAGCCTGGCACCAGTCTGCGGGAGTTCTGTGGATGTGCACTTACAACACCAGACCTGGAAACTTTGGCCAAAAAAAGGTGATGTGAAAGCATTCACATGAGATGATCTGTTTAAGACAGATGATGTTAGAGACCTCAGTGAGACCTCAGTGAGCGGGGAGGAATTTGGATCAAACAAGAGACTGATAGCAGCAAGTGGTGCTCTAGAGCAGCAGTCTGGTCAGAAAAAGTGTAATCTTCAGTATTATAAAGGTAACTTTTAAAACACAAACAGCATGATTTCTCCGCTCTGAAGTTATGCCAAATCAGGGGTGGAGTACCCCAGTCCATTTCAGAGATATGTTGAGTCTGGAAAAAAATTATATTGTTGAGTTAAATCTTTTACTGGTAATCAGTAGATACAGGAAACAAAACATGAATTCTTGAATGAGTCAGCTATCACAAGCTGAACCATACTTGCTAAAGTCGCTACCCACAGCTATCTACCCTGCCTATCTCCACCCTGCCTACCCAGCAGCTTCCAAGACACGGCAGATTGCAGAGCTGTGGTTCAAGGCAAACAGTCGGCAGCGCCAGTCTGCCTCGAAACCCCGCAACTGGGGCTGCCCGAGCCGGCCTCAGGGGAGGGAGCCAGCAGCGGAGAGCAAGAGAACTCCTTCCGCAGAGGTGTCAGCTCAAGCAGGTCTCCTAGAAACATGTCCTGTGCTGTCAACAGCCGCAAAGAGCGACTGATTTCTCTCTAGAATTAAGGGCTTAAACGCTTCAGTAGCTATTAAGTATATGGGAGGTTAGGAAGAGATCTTTCGGAACAAGAGATCTCAAGATTTCTTTAGCAAAAGATCTGATTTTAAAACTTTTAATTTTTTAGTAGTTGAAAATATAAGATCTAATAGAACTATTAATGGACTTCAAAATCCTGAGGAAAATTCAGTTTATGCAGAAAATGACATTTAAATTTCTTAGCATTTACCATCCAGTCTCCATTGCTTTGCTGGATGGAGGTAAACACACCACTTGCTTGCTTCTACGCAAAATGCTGCAAAGTGCTTCCCTAATAGGGAAAAAGGCTCAATGACATTTTCAAGCTTCAGAAGTATCCTGAGGAAGGTTTGAATTTATGAAACAAAAATGAAAAAGTAGAAGGAAAGCTATGTTAGAGACATCTTTGCAGACTGCTCTGTGTGAACCAGAGGAAAAACGATGACATTCTTCATAAGGCTACTGCTGACAAATGTTGTTGTGAAGCAAGATAAAGAGATACAAAGCACTGAAACAAACCCAGAACTATATAGAATTGAATACAGGAGGGTTCCAAAATCCTGATCTTTAATAGGAGTTACTCTTTCAACAGCATTCAGTATTTGACTACAAGACTGACCTTTGTTGGAAAAGGAAATTTTGATGGTTCAGTTTTGCATGGCGTATGAATAGCAGTCAGTGGAGGAGGCCAAGAATGGGTCATCTCCTGTAACCAGAACAAAAGAGAAAAGCTATAACAAAATTAAAGCAAAGATTTCAAGTTACAATCTTGATTCAAATGGTAACCCTGTCTCAATTTTCAGTTCATTGACCACACTTCACTAAGCTTTACATTCAAATCTTAATTTCCCAAATGTGTAACAAAGATTTTACACGTAAACCTAAATCTTAAATTGCTACCCATGAGAACAGATAGTTAAGGCATAATAACAAGCAGAAAGGCATAAATCAAGAAAATTGGTTGGCCTGAACATAAACTGCAGCAGAAGTCAGAGTCTGATCATTTCAGACTGTGAAGAGCACATGTAGGATACGGGGTAGAAAGAAGAATCCAAGGAAAGGGAAGCCTATAAAGTTTGAGGAAAAAGGGGAAAACCAAATGCCTGAAGCTGGAAAGAAAGTGCCTTGTATTCTCTCAGAGCATCTCCAAGGGCCATGGAGTACAATAGTAAGCCACAGAAACACTCCAGGGGAATCTGACGATTCTTTTGTGATGGCAGACATAAGACCAGGGGATCACACAAGGGGTAAAATACTTAAGAAAATAATCTAGGTAGAAGAGAAGGGAAGGTTCTGCCGTGGGGTAGCAAAAAATTACCATAATCTAAAAAAGTATCAGAATGTAAGGACTGTATTTTGGTAGAAGGACTGTATTTTAGGTGAGTATGGTTAGGGTAACAGGGAGGTGGCCTAGAAGAACAGGAGTGCAGTGAGGATATCCAGCAGATGATGTGCACACCCAGCAATGCCCAGTGCCCAAGCTCGCACACAACTCTGCTGCCAGTTTTCCCTGGTCTGCCTGCACTAGAGGGGTAATTGAAGGGCCCTCCTGTAACAACTTGCAGCCAAGTCAATTTAAAAGGCACTAATCAACTGCAGAGTACTTTCCACCTCCTTAGTGATGTTTGTATGTTCAACAAGTAAGTTATGAACAAAAGCACACAGAACTTACTTTTAGAATTTCATCCACACAGCTCACATCACCAGATGCTGATGCCTACAAATCAAAACTCAAGATTAACGTCTCCTAAAGCAAATTTTCCTTAAAAGACCCCAGGGGCCAGAAACAGTTAAAAAAACCTTCAATCCTCATCATGATTCATATGGACTCTATATAGATACAAACAGACCTTGCTAATTCTTTTCAGCAACATTAATTTTAATATCGGATAGATCCATATTTTTATGGCATGAGTCACATCCAGTTATGAAAAGCAAATACATGAGATCTATGAAACTGCCACAACAATCTCTTACTTTTTTCACTTGACAGTTACAGTGATCATAGGCAGTCAGTGATATTAAAAAATCCTGAAGAGAAAGGGAATCATAGCTTTCAGTCATTTCCTGGAAGAAGCCACTGAATTCAAATGCATGACTGTGAATATACAGTAATGACAAACTGCATTATGAAGTAAAACATACATTACAGCATGAATTTAGAAACAGCAATAATGATGAAACTATGAAACTTCTGCATCCTTGACCGCTACAAGCAGAAAGGAAGCAAAGCTACTACACGATTCACTGCATCAGCATTAGCATGTCAAGTCTTCACAAATAAGAAAATAATTACTTTTCAAATTTCCTTACCTGGGTCCTGGATCTTATTTTGCTATTTGTCGAAATCCCGGGAAAAAATGCTTTTCTCTAATTACCATGATTCAAGCAGTCAAATAGGAGATGTAATGACATTTTATTATTAAGAAAGGCACTCTCCTTGTAAGTGAGCTGTAGTCAGTCCGTGCCTTAACGATTCAGGAATTACCAAACTACTAGAAGTTGTTAACCCAACACTGTTTTGTACCCAGCATACCTGGTACAAATTCTGAACCCTGTTCAATTTGGTGTGCTTTAGGGTTAGCTTATTTTCCCGAGGTGAAGGTGTAATAATCACATCCAGTAATTGCTACACACTTCAAAAGAAAATCTGATATATGCAGATAGTATCGCTAGTCTAAGACAACATGGCTCCCAGTAATGACAATATATGTATCTAGCTTGTCAAAATATTTGCGGAATATCCTACAATTTCACTAACTTCTGACTACAGAAATACTCTATGAAAATTACCCTCTCTGGGTTAAGTTAGCCTTTCTGAATGTCTCATAGCCTTTACTTAATAAAAATCACAGTATCCACATGGAAGAAGCAGAAGCAAAATATAATTACTTTTGTACATTCCCCATTTAAAATACAGGTCTTCACTGCATACGTTTAAGACGCTTCGTTTAACAAAAAAAAAGCCAGTGTTTACTAAAAACTAAATTTTGGTTATGTAGATTGGGATTTTAAAGCAGCTGGAAAATCCCAGCCCAAAGGGACTTATGTTTAAGAAGCCAGGAATCAGACAGCAACTTACATCGAGTGGTTGAGAAGGTATTTTCAGCTTGGTTAGATGCGCTTTGCTGCTGGGCTTCAGCTCATTCACGCTGCTGCTGTGAGTCTGACTACTGTAGTGTTCGGAGGATAACTTTGGTTCCATGGATTCCTGTCCATCCATTGGCCTGACGTACGCAGTGGGTTTCTGTAACATTGAACTGGACTTGGACATTAGTGAAGGTGGAAAAGACTGATTAGAGTGTTGTCCACTTGAAAATGAGGGTACACGGGAGGGAGAGTCCCAGTTGGCATCAGGATCCCGGGGGGATTTTGAACGTTGATGTTCTTTGCTGTGGTGATCATTTCCATGAGATCTCGAATGGCTGGAGCTCAGTGAAGAAACAGCAGATGGTTTTCCAGGGCTGGAAGAACGGGGTTTGGAGTGTTCGGACCCATGCTGGCTTTTTTTGCGGCTGCTGCTGCTACTGTACGAGTCACGGTCATGCCTCTGCCCACTACTGCTAGTGTTATTGCCACTGCCACGCTGACTACTATGTCCACTCTGTAAACTCGAGGACCGTTTCTGAGATTGCGAGGAAGTGCTAGGTGCAGGTCCTACAGGCGTCCATTTGCTGCTCTGATGTGAGCTAGCATTATGTCTCTGATCACCAAAGAAACTTTGGTTTGATTTTTCATCTGGTGTTGATGGTACAGTTGGTTTGGGAATTCCAACAAGCTTTTGTAGCGATCTATCTCCTATAAGATCCTTCATTTCATCATAATTACCAAGCGTGCTCTGAATACGACTAGACAATTTGTCTTCTTTGCTGGTCTGTGAAAATAATTTAAAAAACATAATGCTTTAAAAATCACAACTTCTCTTTCAGTTAATTGACTTGACAACTATGGCAGTTAATCTAAATTTCAGGGCTAAGAGCATGGCTAGCATCCATGTCGTCTTTGCCATTGTTTCCAATTCCCAATTTTAGTTCTTAAAGCAGTAGTTTAACCCTCTAAAGCACACGGAAAAGATGTATTTCAGCAGCAGAAACAGCTGAAACAGCACTAATCAGTGCTTCAAATAATGCATTGGTGAGCTGGATGCAAGTTTAAAAATTGTAGATGCTTACTGTCACCTTAAAGACTCTCACCTTAAAGACTATACAGAATGTGTCAGTCCTAAAAAGTTTTAATTAACAGTAAAATAAAATCAGCTTAACCTCACCACTGTATGTAATTTTTAACTGGTATATTTCAGCATAACTCTTGTTGCCAACAAGATTATACATAAGGTAGGGTTCTTTCCTATACAGCCAGTTTGTTTTCAAACCAGGTACAGCGTGTCATTACCTGTGCCTCCCAACCAACTCTAGTTAACTTCACACCTGTGGGATTTGATGATCAAGCACAGTGAAGTGACAGGAGGACAGGAATAAAAAACCCCAAACATCTCTCAGCTTTCCTCCTGCAGGAGGACAGTTTTCAGTCACAATGTTTTACTTCTGGTAAACCAGCTGAAATTGTGATAAGGGAATGGGTTTGCTTTCAAAGTGAGTCTTGAGCTACATAATGAAAATCTTAAATGGTACTTTTTTAGCTATTCCAGAATTAGGTTATTTTTCCCAATTCTGTTCAGCAAAGCAAAGCTGGAAGAAAACGCAGGCACAGGCTTAAAGCTGTACAAGATCACAGAGTCAACTACTTCAAAACAAACTAAAAAAGTCAGATACAAACTACTGGCCTACTAGTTAAAGCTGATAATTCTATCGTATCAGGCACATTTAAAATTAACCTCCTACTTAAATATTCTCTTTCTGAACTTACCCAGGTCTGGATTACACTGATTGAAGGTTAGAAAGTTTAGCAACAGCTAAAGCATCCCAAACAAAGCAATGTGGCATGACACAATGGACAGTTTAATTGTGTTGAGTCACTAGTGCAAAAGCTGAAGAAAGCAAAAAAAATTTTATGGTTTTATCATCCCTTTTCTCACTCCCTACAAAGCAGCCCCTCCTTTGTAAGCATAACTATAAATCTGCCAGTAGAGCTGGTTAGTAACTGTCCATCCTTGTTTTCAAGCCCCGCTTAAATACTTTGTTGACATAAGAGCTGTGGATCTAAAAGGAACACAGATAAAAATAAATTTAAGATATGAATTTGCAATATGACTTCTGCTATAAAAACTGCATTTGTAAGAACTGCATAAACTCACAACTTTGTATGGTTCAGCAAAGAGAGGGGAGTTAGGTGGAAAGGCTTCTTCACCCTGTTGAATTTCTTGATTTCGCCTTTCCCTTTCTTTCATACGCAGCACATTCCGGTCTTCACGGTTCATGTTGCTATGAACAAAAAAATAATTTCTGATCACAGAAGGAAACGAGGAGGGATGGGATGCACACAGTTAGCCCCTCTACCTGTTCTGCCCAAAGAATGATCTCGGTTGAGAACCCCCTGCTAACTGTAACTCCTCAAAACTGAAAAGATGTTTGTCCAATTAAAGACACTTCACACTTAGAAGAGCTATAACCACGCTCTACAGCTAGCTTCTAACAGGGAAAGGTCATACAGTAATAAAAAAATGAAAAAAATCCACAAAGTCCTCAGGCAAGTAACTATTTCAAACCATTTCACCTGCTCGAATCATTTAGCTATTTCAACCCACGCTGTATATCTCCCATTCATTTCTGAAATACTTTTTCTCCTCCACATCCCCCAAATGTTCTGCAATTTTACTCTCTTATCCCCCCCACCCATTCAGTGCCTGACTTCTACCATAGATTTGGCTTTATTTTTGCTGCTGACATACCTTTATTGGCACCCTTTCTCCAACATATTCTAACCTCAAGCTTTGATGTTGTTTCCAGGTCTCCCTTCCTCTGACTCCCAAAAGACGTTTCTACTCAAAGCAGTAATTTCAGTGAAGTTCTGGCAATATTGCACCTTTTGCTTTAGACCATACAGTGTTCTCCTACTGCAAAAATGCAGATTAAAAAACTGCCAATCTCCCCACTTACAAATTTTACTTTGCAGTTTGGTCTTGCTGCTTGTTATCAGAAATAACGTCAAATTGTTGTAACACACACACTCAAAAAAAAAGTTGGAAAAGATTGCCTTTGAGCTTGATAAAGCATTGGGACTTCATGGAGTAAACAAAGTAAGATGATAAATAAGGCTGTACTAACTCTTCTGACATGTGCTGTACTTCATACCAAGAGATTTAGAAATGTGCCTTACTGATCTGCAAAAAGTATGGCAGGTACTTCCAGGAAAGAAACAGATGTTCATCCACATAATTTGCAGTCTAAAATGAAAATGTCTTCTGCTTAGAAAATTGTCATTTCGTGTTTTTAGACAGCTGACTGGTTATTTAAAAAAAAAAATAAAAAAATGCTACAGCATTACTTTGAAAGCTATGTAAAACCAGCTATTCCATTCTAAACAAGAAGACTTCAATCTACCACTCAGTTTTTAAAATATTAGCCTTTTCATCTTAATAGCATTTTAGCCTCTAACTGTAGTTTCTTACTCATTTGGCTTCATTTTGTCTTCCACTCTGAATACAGGGAAATGTAAGAGGATGGCAAAACCAGAATAAACCCACAGTGAAAGTTTAAATCTTTGACACTTTTTAAGGTGACAGGTTTGTTGTATTTCCCTGCATTGTAAACAAGGTAAAAGCATTAGCATAATCCAACCCGATGCTCATACCACACCTATGAATACAGTAACTTTTAAATGATATGTGAAAAATGACTTTTTTTCTCCAGTTATCCTGTAATCAGCTGAACTCATGTGACTGTAGGTGAACATCAAGGCTGCCTGTGGAGAGAGGGACCCGTACACTGGAACGTGGCAAGTAATCCACCTGGATCCTTTTGACGTTAACAGCAAACTTGGTTTAAAAGTTTGAGGCTCAAAAAGCTTACTCTTCAGACTACAGCCCAATTTCGTAGACTTGTAGGATTTAAACGGAGACAAATATCAGATTTAATTATAGATACTGATCGGTTAAAGCCAACTGGAACAGTCTGAATCTGTGCCACTTTACTATTAAAGGCAAAACGTGAGGCAAGGAAGAGGAGTACCCTATCTCTGAGTCATTCATTCACATCAATACGCTAGATTGTGAATTATATATAGCTATACATTTAGAAGATAATAATCTTAACTAAGAATTTTACAGCTACATTTTAGAAACAGAGGGTTAAATATTAACAAAGATCTTGGATATTTTTTACAGAGACAAGTATCATCTTTCAAAACTGTATCAACATTTACTATAACTCTTGGGACTGAGGAAAAACCAACATTTGTACCACCACTGTCACATGAAAGGAACATTATAGCAAAGATCCACTTGAGATCAGAGTTGGAGCAAAACCAGAGTGGATCTGGCTATACCTGCCAGGTGAATGGAAAATTAGTCATCAGAAATATACCAGCTAATCACCTTTTTTACCACTCCTCCCCAGTCTTTTGTAGTCTAGTGAATGATAAACATCTTCCTGGGTAGTCATTTTGACTGTATGGGGATTGGGTTTAGGGTTTTTTTAATTCTTTTTAATTTTCTATTAGTCAATAGTTTGAATGTGATTCAAGTTACACTTGTTTGTATCTAATCTTCTAAATCTCTACGCAGAGATACTTTTAAGCGCCTCCAACGTACATGAAGCTATTAAAATCACGCCAGCACTAAATGTGTAAATAAATGAAGTTAGCGGGGCTTCCCTAACGCTGTACTTTAGACAACTTCCCAGTCAAATTCCTGTCTTCAACAGCCACATAACAGAAGACAAATCTGCCTGGGTTCAGGGAAAACAAGCAGTAGAGGTACTTTGAAAAGCAGAAGACTAAAGCATGCCTATTAAATCAACGTTGCTAGCAATTAACTTCAGCACAGAGAAAATTGCAAAATTAAGTGTTCAGACCACTTGTAAATACAACAAACTTTTAAAATCTACTCTCCAAAATTCTACTACTTTGATCAAAGTTATGTATTATTTGCTGGACCTAATTTTTTTCTGCCCCAAGCCCAAGTGGACACCAACCCCGTCTCACGCTGGCACAGGAAGCTCCGTTCTCTCCCAGTTCCATCGCTGACTGGTGGGAAGGAGCTCTGCCCCAGTGCTGCAGGACCCAGTCAGAGCTCCACAGAGGCAGAACTGCTTCTCCCTCTCCAACATCCACACCCGCTCCCCAGATTTAAACCTTTTCCCACAGGACAAAAGAGCCGGGAGCAGCCTGGTGCCACAGAGCTCCTGCCACCCCTTCTGGGCAAGGGGACAGCATCTCTGCTCCTCCCTTGCTGCACACCAGCCCTGGAAGAGGAAGATGAAGAATGTGTTGACTTATACCTGCTGCTATCAAGAGGATCCTGCTATAATTTCCCTTTCCCTTGTCCCTGGAGGCCTGAGCGAAAGCGTGAATGCCCAGGAGGAGCAGAACCAGGCTAAGGGGGACAAAACTAATGTCCCCGCAGCAAGGACCAAAGTCACCTTAATTTCCACATCTGGGGAAAGAAAAGTTCAAAAATTAAATTAGAAAACAGGCCTAAAGCACAGCATAGTATTTCCAATTTTAGAAAGTCTAATTCTATGTGGTTTGAGTCATTATTTTTGCAGTTAGCCAGGCTGTACTCTGCACAGTCCATTTACTGCCTGATTTCACTACACAACTGACTCGGCTGAAATCTCATGCCTCTTCTCCAGCTCAATACGAAGGGCTGAAAGAAAGTAGGAAATCCAACAGGAAGTTCACAGAAACTTCTGCCACAAAATTCACTTGTGCATATTCTTTAACCACTGTTAACTGCTGATCTAGATCTACTGAGCACATGAACTAGTTGAGTGTCATTCGAATCATCTGCACCAGAAACACAATTTTCATTTCTCGTTCCAACATCTTACTAAATCCTATTTGGTATTTCTGTTCATCCTTAATCCAAAAAGGGCATGGCTTTGGCTAGAGTTCACTCAAGTAATCATCATCTTGGACTTTATAACTCATGTTATGAAATTGCAGCATTGCTGCTGCCCTGCCCACCAGCTACAACCTTCATAGAATAGTTTGGGTGGGAAGGGACCTGTAAAGGCCATCTAGTCCAACCCCCTGCAATGAGCAGCAACATCTTCAACAAGATCAGGTTGCTCAGAGCCCCATCCAACCTGACCTTGAACGCTTCCAGGGATGGGGCACCGACCACCTCTCTGGGCAACCTGGGCCAGTGTTTCACCACCCTGAGTGTGAAAAATGTCTTCCTTATATCTAGTCTAATAGAAGTTATCTATATCTTCTCCTGCTTCCCACCTCCTGCTTCCTCAGCTCTGGAGCAGGGAGACAGATCCCAGGTATGGGACTTTTGGACCACATTTTCATTTTAAAAAAACCAAACCAACACACCCACATTGCCAAAGTTTTACTGGCAATGCTGTTAAAGGAAACAGGACCTTGGCCAATCCCTGGGTAGAGGCGCAGGACTAGCAGCCTACTTCTTGCCCCTCTTGAACCACGTCAGGCACCCAAAAGCCTTGCACAAGTTCACCCACAGCATCGCTCCATCTTCCCAGCCACCATAAGGCAAAACCATCAAAGGTGAAGGTCCGCCCAAGGAACCCTCCACACGTAGTCCATCAAAAAGTGATCCAAACCCACCACTTCTCAACCAGACATTAGTGGATCTTCAAAGCGTGTTTACAACACCTTGACTTCCTTCAAGACCTCCTCATTTAACTCAAGGGCTTTCTTCTATCTGAATTGGTTTCATAAGCAAGAGAAATCAAACAGTTCATTTATCCAGTGCCGGTTAACTGGCTGTGATGAAACACAAATTTTGTTTGACAACAGTTGGCCATGAACTATAAACAGTCTTCAGAGAGAACACACAGTATCTAGCGCTTCATGCAGGGCACACCCAGCTGTGTGAAGCACAGACAACTCAAACGAAGTTTTTATTTTTCATTTGTTTTTAAAAAAAAGGAAGACAAAAAAAAAAAGCTGGAAATCCTACTTGTAATAAGGAATAATATGTTTTCAGAAGGCATTTAAAAATACCAGAAACTGCCTTAATGCTGCATCCAACTCACTCCCAAAGATACCTGTTACTTATTTCAAATATTCTTACTTGGAGCATGAATAGCAAGGAACATCTAAGAAGTTGTCATGGCGTGCTTCTCCCAACTCGTGCAGTAAGTATGGCATTGCTACTAATCCTGTCACTAAAATCATGTACACAATCCTAAAATGTTACTCTGTCAGCTTTTAATACAAATGCACTCACATAAGAGCTATTAAAAAAGGGAGAAATTAAAAAGTAACTGCTCCGCAAGAACAAAATTAACAAAAATCCACCAACACACAAAACAGGAACGTGCTCTGGTGTCACCAAGAACTATTTAATACTTATCACATAAAAGTGAATGCGTAGACTTAACTTCTAGCTTTCTATGTCATGGTAAAGAAAAAAAAATGCTGAAAAAATAAAACATTTCCTACTCAAATGATACAGCTTTGCACAAGAGTACAAACAGTACGCTTCTCCAGGTAAAGTTTAAAGGATAATCCAACGTTGCAAATACAGAAGCACTACAATCACCCAAGCTGTCTTCGTAGAGTTTTATAGCACTGAAATAAGGAACAAAACTATGAACAAGAGTTTACACAGAATTCAAACAACAGTCATATGTGTCAGGAAACAGGAAAAAACAACTTTTCAAAAGGACGAAGTATTCTTGTTCATTTCTCTCCCTCGCACCTTCGGACACAAAGGCTGCAGTTTTCCATCAGCTCTAGTTAACGCTGCAGGGGTATTCTGTGCCAAGGGAGGGGTATTTAGTTTGGGGTGGCTCCAACTGCAAATTGTCTCTGCTCCACCAAAGAAAAGGCGGCTATAGCAGCAGTATGCTTAACTCATAACTCAGTGTCCATCAACTCGCTGTTAGGCATGCTCACACCGTGAGTTCTCATATGGGAATGTAAGAAAGCTTGAGCCATAATCTCATTTAGATATCTTGATGAGAATGAACTCTTACATGGCTCCACCTCTAGAAGAGAGCTATCCCTCTTTCCAGGGTTTCATGGGAAGGTCTGAGCTATTGGTAATACAATACAAATACAAACCAGTGATTCAACATTAATATAAATGTTTCTTGTTTCTATAATATAAACATAGATGTTTCTATCCCACCTTTCACGTCAGGGATCCCTTCTGCACTTTCAACAGGGAGATCATAAAGATCTGTAAGAGCTGGACATAAACACCTTTGTAAGTATTGCGAGGGTGGGAAAGCTTTAAAAAAATAAATAAAAAAGTCAGTTGGCCTAGGTCACGTTAATGTTTAACGAGAACTACCAGGGAGAGCAGAGCTAGCAGTTTGCTGTAGGCACTTCTCCTTTCTACTCAGCTCCAGAACACTGCAGAAATCCCCAAGAAAGCACTATACGCCTGGACTTGCCGCAGCTTCTCAGACAAACACACACAAATCCCTCATCACCGTTAGTTGAGAAAAAATTCGCAGTACTTTTTTTTAAGAGCACATTGTTAATTCCAGTGTCTCAGTCAAGTGACGATACAAGTAATTACATCCTGCTCTTTAATTTTACCTGCCAGGCTCCTCCTTCGTTCCCCAAAGCTGCATCAGGTTAGCCAAGTACCAGCCAGCCAGCATCTTCTAGTTGAGAAGCCATCACACCGCAATGATGGATTTAAGAATTATAGTGATGATTTGTAACTCAACACCAACTACTGAAGAACAACTTGGGGATCCTTTAGAACTAAAGAGGCTCTATAAGTGTAACGTCTTATTAAACAAGTTCAGAAATGAGTATATTATTCATCATACATGAGATTCAGTGCATAGAAGCAAGGACTGCATTTTGACTAAGGTAAAAGTTAACACCCAGCAACTGGATTTTACAAGTCAAATTAAGGAGGAAACTTCCAGCTTCAGGTGCAATATAGCTCATTTAAAACCAAGTTTTAAGTCCATTTCTAAAACATACTACTAAAATAGCTTAAAATTGTTTACATCCAGGAAGAATTTGCAAGAGTGGTTTGATGTAATTTACTCAAGGGAACTTAAGAGATCCAAAACTACCTGTCCTTTAAAATGTCATAGTATTTTTGTGCAAAAGTATTACAGGGTAGTGAAAACATCTGGTTCCGCCCCCCCCCCCCAGGTAACCTCACACAGAAACACAGCTCCCAGCTCTTTTCCTTCACAAAGAGCAGAGCTGCTCACAGGACATCAAGTTCAGTCCCTCCTTTTTGTCCTGTCTCTTCAGAAACGGTAGAGAAACAGGGAAGTCTGGGAAGTGACAGCACAATCCCTGCTCCCTCCTCCTCTCCCGGTGGACGAAGAGGAAGGTTCGCTCCTCCATCGGCTGGCCCTCTATCTGCCACAAAGCAAAGGCACACGTGGATGGCACAGATCCCAGAGGAATGACCCAACAGTGTCATTACTGACTTTCAAAGGAAGAGAGTATCTCTAAGATTGAACACTGCGATACAGCAAAGTCATAATCTACTAAAATTGTCATTTTCTGCACCTACCACAACACCAAATCAGGTAAGACAGCAAAGCCTCAACGTACTCGTTATTAATAATGGAGCCTGAGCCAGAAGTAAAAGCTCATTTCTGCTGTTAAGCAAAGCAGAATTTCAGTGTTGCCTTCCCAAGTTTTTGCATTTCTATTTGCTTCATCTTGCAATACCAAAACTACATTGAGGGATACGAGGCTTTCTGAACCAAGGCAATGATTCTCTCTTTAACAACATCTGACGCTTGAGCCCTGATGTCCTGCAGTTCGGAAGACAAGGAAACCAAAAGCACTCAGGAGCAGACAGAACTCAGCTGAGCTGTGCCAACCACTGGGAACGCAATTCTGTTTCTCATGCAAATATCAACTCAAACTTCAGCCCCGTTCAGTCTCACATTCAAACAACGACATCCTCCTCATCCTTTCAATTCTCCATCGCTGGCAGATTCTGATTTGCATGTTGCAAAGATGGAGCATCGTGAACACAAAATTTTTACATGCAAGCTTTCATGTCCACACAGGCTAACCAAAGCATATTCTAATACTGTTTCCCAACAATATTCTCCAGTTTAATTGGGCAGAAACTTAATAACCGAATTCCTGTGCCTACATGTTCTTCTGTTTAAACTTTGAAGCCAAGACAATTGGTGTTTAAATTTTATTAAGCAATAGTTATTCAGACATCCAACATTAATCTGGCTATTATAGTTCTGACTTCCTCACATTAATTTACTTTCATAAAAGACATCATTACATTTGAGTGTTATGAACTCTACAGCATTAGGATTAAGAGAGGATTCACTTCACAGAAATTCTCCGATAAGTATGCTCTGTATAAGATTTGAAACAGTACACAATGTTTTAATGAGCTGCCATCTAAACTAAAAGAGTGAAAAGGCTAAAGGGAAAAGATCACATCCATTTCAAGATTCACATCTTTCTCCCATCTTAACAGAACTACAGAAGAAGCAAGGAGAGAAAAAGTTTATCACATACATTACCCAGGTTTAACTGCCATTTCCCCCAGCCTTATTGAAAGATCATCTGTCTGCACTGTCTCACAAGACATTTATCTTGGCCTTCCTATCGTAACCAAGGTTCACACATTCTGCTGCGTAACGTACTAAAATGAACGTCAGGGTTTGAGATAATAAATTCAGTCACTGTATAAAACCACTTCGGTCTTTTGTAACTGCTCGCAGGAGTAAGGTCTCTTCCACATGACACTGCTGTATAAACACCGATAGCATCTCCGCCTCTTCCCCTTGCTCCTTCAAGCACAGCTTATTTTCTAAACACAACTTTCACTTGATGCATCTTCACAACACAAGTATCAGTCATAAAATATTTTGGGGCTATTAATACATCCTGTGCCCAGCTCTATGTGGTACTTAAAGCAAAAGTCAGTTTTTAAAATTTGAGAGTATAGCTTGGGTGTGGCTCCAAGCGGCCGGTCCAGGGCAGCCGCCCAAGGCAGCTCCCACCCCGCACCACGCTCCTGGGCAGGCAGACACAGCCCGGTCCGGGCACCGGTCAAGCTGAATTAGGGAAACCTGTGCAGGTTTTCAAAATAGGTACTTTGGGGGCAGGGTTATTTTTAAACACAGATAAGTTTGAACACTCCATGGCCCCCAAAACAGTCATACCAGCATTGGAGAGCAGGAATAAGCAACCTGTTCAAACCAAAATAACAACAAAAAAACCCAAACAAAGAAAATCCCCCCAAAATCCACAAAAGTCTCATTAAATTACTACCTATGTTTTTTGCATCGCAGCGTCATAGGTGGACTTTCTCTGCAACAGCTGACAAGGTTATGGCTGATGAAAGAAGAGCAGAAGGATGCTGGCGAGCGGCTCAGCAGACTAGCCAGCGTCAAGGAACTTCACCATTTTGTTGTTTCACTCTCTTCAAAAACATGGGAAAACACTCGAGGTACGCTACAGACGGACTGAGTAGCACAACAACGTGAATTACATTTCCAGACTGTTATCAGAACAACCAAAGGGGGTGGAGGGGAAGCATCAAAAAGCCAGCTGAGTTCATGCATGTCGGCATGTAAATATCTTTTCAGAAGTGATGGGTTGAACTCACGTAGCACCAATGGGCCCCGTTAGCAGTTATGGTATTTCCAGGACTGCTTTGCATTTTGAAACCTGGAAAGGTTCATAGACTTCTTAAAATCCACAATTTTGAGTACCAGAAAAGAGAGAAGACGACTTTTAACTCTGATTCCCAGTTTTTAACCCTAACTTGTATGCAAAACATTTACCAAATTCATCACTGCTTGCTACCTGTCTAAAAACTGCTACTAACACGTGAATGACATGACCGCTCTGAGACCTGGGATACTTTCTGGTAACTTAAAACTTTCTTTTTAAATTGAGGTACACAAAGATGATGAGAGCACATATTAATTAAACTTTGGAAAAACCCGCTAGAGGAGTATTTAAGATTTGCACATAAAGCAAAAAAAAAAAAAAAAATCTCGAAGCAAGAGGAAGGGACCAGAACTGTCTACAGAGGGAAGCTGAAATTCAGCAGGAAAGCCACAGCTTTGACATGCAGTGCTTCCAAACAAACACTGGTTAAAAAAGTTGGAAAGTTTTAATCTTTCATCCTATCTATTAAATGCCACCTGTATTTTATAATCCCTGTAAGCAGACTGAGAAAAGCATTAAAATTTCAGCAGCCACTGAGTATCAAGACATGTAGCATAGTATCAATTACTGCAGGAAAACAGCTGATAAACATTAACTTAGCTATACAAACACTTAATAAAATGACATTATCTTTTTTGCCCCTAACGACGTTAAGTTGGTTTGTTTGGGTTTTTTCCGCCAAAGTTCTTACAGCTTTTTCTCACTTTTTTAGATGTGGCCTTAAAACAAAAGTCATGCTGTTCACAGGTCTATCAGATTTAAGCACCAAAAAGAGAGTGAGCCACCTCAACCACCCCAGACAGAACATGCCCCACACTGTTCTGGGTTCACAGGGACCCTGTGTCCCAGGCCAGGCAGCTGAGAATCCAACGGCACCTTCATGGCCACCCCCACGGAGCACCAGCACTGCCCAGGGGCAACCCGCTCTCAACCCAGGACTGCCCAGGTACACCAGGGATGTGATAATTATGAACAATAATAATTATCAAGTATCTTCCACAGAAGATCACAGAATCACAAAATAGTTTGAGTTGAAAGGGACCTTAAAGATCACCTAGTTCAAAGCCCCTGCCATGGCCAGGGACACCTCCCACTAGACCAGGTTGCTCAAAGCCCCGTCCAACCTGGCCTTGAACACCTCCAGGGATGGGGCAGCCACAGCTTCGCTGGGCAACATGGGCCAGTGTCTCACCACTCTCACAGGAAACAATTTCTTCCTTATATCTCACCAAAATCTCCTCTCTTCCAGTGTAAAACCGTCCCCCCTTGTCCTACGGCTCCACTCCCTGATCCAGAGTCCCTCCCCACCTTTCCTGAAGCCCCTTTAGGCACTGGAAGGGGCTCCAAGGTCTCCCCGGAGCCTTCTCTTCTCCAGGCTGAACACCCCCAACTCTCCCAGCCTGTCCTCACAGCAGAGGGGCTCCAGCCCTCCCATCATCTCCGTGGCCTCCTCTGGCCCCGCTCCAACAGGTCCATGTCCTTCTGCTGTTGGTGTCCCCAGCGCTGGAGGCAGCACTGCAGGGGGGTCTCCCCAGAGCGGAGCAGAGGGGCAGAATCCCCTCCCTGGCCCTGCTGGCCACGCTGCTGGGGATGCAGCCCAGGATGCGGGGGGCTTTCTGGGCTGCCAGCGCACATTGCTGGCTCATGTTGAGCTTCTCATCCACCAACACCCCCAAGTCCTTCTCGGCAGGGCTGCTCTTAATCCACTCTCTGCCCAGCCTGGATTTGTGCTTATATCTAAAGATATCTAAACAGTTTTTGGTCTATCCAGACCAAAAACTGAACTTCTGCATTTGATAAACTAGTAAAGGTGTTGTGCAAGCTGGTTTTGAACTGCTGCTCCTAACGTATTTTTAACTGTAAGCTGAAAGACTTGACAGAGATGAAACGGCAAAACGTAGAACCATAACAACATATATAATTTAAAGTCAGTGAGACTCCATGAATCTTGCCACTACAGTAAGAAGTTAAGCTTTTTCTAGTATGAAGTTAAAGAAAAACACAGGCAACCTTGCAAGTTGAATTTCAAAACACTTAATGCAATAGGCCAGTTCAGTTCATACAGAGACTTTCAGCCCATCAATTTGTTACAAAGCTTAAACCTGGTAACGTCTCTGTTAACAGATAAAACTGCTTTCAAGTGCTACAGGAATTACATGGCAAGAAATGCTTCCCATTGCTAAAGCTCCCAGGGATATGGCGGACAAATAGCTTCAATTAAACAGTTTTGTTGCCTCTCTTAGGCACCTGGCACGGATGGCAACTCCTCAATGTTGGCTGAATTATCCGAATTCTGTTAAGTACAAGATTAATTTTTTTAAGGTATGATTCACTATTTACTTACACATAATAATTTAAAAAAATATTAGGTTGTATAATGGATTAAAATAAATTGTATAAATACAAAGTACTCTCCTCCTAGCAAGAAATCACCCCATTATACCAGCCAATGAGATCCAAATTTTGCGCTCATCTTCTCTTGAATAGAAACCAAGCTTAAACCACACCCATTTCTGACCATCTTTAGTTTTCCAATCTGTCAGTAAATCACGACTGAATGTATTTTAACATTCCTCTGATAAATACATGCTGGTGCGCGCCAGGTACAGCGAGCAGGAGGAGCGCCTGGCAGTAAGTCCCTGCACTCACCGGTGCTCCCTGCACTGCTTCTCTGCGGGGTAGAGCACATGGGAACTGGATTCATCCAAAAAACCCACCCAAACAAACAAAAAAATCAACACAAGCTATTTAGGCCAATTAGGCAGATGAAGAGGACACCGTGAAAAGATCTTTAAATGTCCATTCAGCATGGATCTTGCTTCATGTGGCCACAAAAGAATGCAACTTTCTTCTTAAAACAGAGGAATTTGGAGAAAAATGAATAAAGAAAAGTCCTTTCGTAGGAGGTTATTAGTGATTAACAAATTTGAGCTGAAGACCACTTGTTAAAACTCTCTCCTAGTAAAACACATTCCTGGTAATTATTGGCTAAGAATGTGTCACAGTACAAACTTCTTACTTGTTTTTTTTCCTCATTAAACATAGTTGGTGCAGATATTTCAGCAGAAGTCATCATTGCTCCAGGAAAAACCTTTTCACCCATGATCTTCTAAAGGCTATCTAAACCATTGTCTTCATCGTGTCAGGTCAAAATTTTAATATGATGCTAATTTATCCTATCAGCACCATAAGGACAAAATTAAACATAGTGGTTCCAAAACTTCCCCAGTCAATTTAGAACAATACACCAAGTAGGTCCAGTGGCCATGCTGCTTTGTGCCTACAGCCACTGACATACAGACCACATGCCAACTGGAAAGCTTAATGGTAGATCTCAAACAAAGAAAAGAGCCCCCCCTCAATATACAAAAACCTACTCAAACCACACAAACAAAACGCTCAGTAAGTTCTCATCCATACAGGACCACCCAGCACATAAAAAGTAAAAAGACATGAGATAGGAAAAATATCAGTCCGTTTTATCTCATCTCGGCCAATCTTTATGCTTCAAGGCCCTTGAAGTTACAAGAATAAAATAATATTAAGACATGTTTGTAAAATCAAGCATTTTTCAATCCCAGCAACTTCCATTAGGTTACTATTCTTATTTATGCCAAAACACATTACAACTTGCTAAATTAAATTTACATAATTTTCCTCCATTAAGTCCTTTAACCCATTTCTCCATATTCATTTTTTCTGAAATTTTCATCTTAATGGCTCGATTTTCCAGATTTGGACTTTGACCAAGCAATTTTTTAATTATCTTTAAATAAGGAAATGCTTATGCTAATAGTAATGGAACACTAGAAAATGAGATTGGCACATTTCTGATTTTTTTTTCCAGAAACTCTGGTTACTCCTCTGCCCACAAAATACACAACATCACACAAAAACTAAATTCTCATTTTGATGTGGCTTTTTTTAGTTTGATTTAACCCTCCCCTATAGGAAAAATACTCCCTTAGTTGCTCTGCAGCCAAACTATACAAAGAGAATTGTGGACTCTTATCTCCTCATCCTACTCACTTTAATGATTTGTGCACATCAAAGCCTGATTAAAACCGTTTAAGCACTTCCATCACTGAAATCTCTTTAACGTCTTTTGGAAATTAAATTAAATGTAGAAACAAACAAACAAAAAATACATGTGAATGTACAAAGGTGTACAATTATGATCAGCTATTGAGCTTTTATAGTAATGTTAGCATAGATGGGGACAAACATGGAAGTCCTCGTTTAGTATTTTGAAGCATAATTTATATATAAATATTGCACACAACCAATATAAATATTGAATATTCATTTAAAAACAGACACTTGCAAAAGGACCACAGTAACACTAAGGAAAGTGCATTCTACATTTCTGACTGTTCTACACAGCCCTAAAGCCCAAAAGGAAAAAAAACTCCAAACATAACGGGCTGCTAGGGTAAATAAAGCTATCACAACTTCTTTCCAGATTTTCTGATGCCGGAGGACCCGTTACACTAACATTGCCTTATATGGCTTTGGGGTGGCTGTGCATTTATCTATGAGTACGTGTCTATCTATGGGTAGGTGTCCACTACCTCGGAATCTATACACTATATGCAGCCAGAAGAGCAACAAAACATCTGCTCTGCTCTCTTTATATTTATTTGGTTTCTGTATTTGCAACACACTTCCATTTCTCACATCACTGCCTGATCACAGATTGTGATTCAGCTCCCGAAGTGAAGATTCATGTGAACGTGCTACACTTCAGTGCAAAATTAGGAAAGCGAGACCGTTCAATGGTGTGAAATTCCAGCAGGAACCAAAACTGCTGAGGAAAGTATCTAATACGGAGCAATTTACCTAGGTGAAATCTTAGAATCTGAGCTAAGGACAAGTTTAAACAATTTTTCCTGTCTGAAGAGTACTTTTGAACTGGTCACTGGTTAGAAACACTATTTTCCCGATGTTTAGTTCTAAATATTAAACATATTATTATTTTTCCCTTAAAATTGGAAAAGGTATGTAAATAAAATGATGTATGATCCAACTATAGCGAGATACCAAGTACCCACCTCTCTTTCCAGGAGACTACAAAGCCACGGCATACCAAAACCTGGGTGCCTTCTCATTTTAACACCACATAGAGTAATAGTTAAGAGTTTTAAAAGCACCGAGTTTAGGGTTGTACTCTGGTGTGACACATTCTCCAAAACCCTTCCCAGCCCCAGCAGAGCCACCCTCGAGAGCTTCAGGAAGGGCATACACGTTTCCAGGGCTCCCTTCTGCTCCTCCACGAATATAAGCCACTAAACTCAAAAGCCGAGGAAAGTTTTGAGTCCAGTCCAAAAAGCAAGGACCTTAAAGCTACTCTTGGAAACTGCAGATAAAGGGGGAAACATCAATCCTTTGCAGGAAAATAAGCCAGTGCTACCACTGAAGAGAACCACACCATTATTCTGGCCTGCTGTCTACTACATCTGGTCCTTATGCCCCCAATGTAGCGCTGGGAATAAATAGCAAGAAACTGCTGAGGCTGCAGAGGAGTACACTTATCCTTGGGGAGAGATCTGGAATGAAAAAACAGTCTGTGCTGAAAAACACGATCATGACAGGGCTACAATAGTAGTAAAAGTACACTCTATATTTGTTTAAGTATAAAACATGAAAACGAAATTATCAATAAATGTCATGACATGAATAAAACCAAAGCTGAAGTATGATAAAGAGAGATCAATACAAGGGGACTGTGGCTGTCTGGTGAGGTGGTGTTGGGACTGGCTACCACAGCTCAATAGAGAGAAGTGCAGAAAAACCTTTCTTAACGAGCTGTTAACAGAAGAAAATTAGTTCAAGACTTCAGGGCAAGAACTTCTCTTATTCACTGTTTGTACAGTACTGAACATACGGAGATTTCCCCCTCCCCTCTTTTTTTTCCTGTCAGTACCTGGCTCTACTGCCAGCTAATAAACTGGGTTTTACATTCATCAGCAGGAACTAATGAATCAAGTAAGAACAAGAGACATGACAACTTGAAGAACTACAAGCTAATGCACTTAGGGAGAAAACACAGTTCACTACATTAGGGGATAAAAGAGGTTTGAAACACAAAGTTGGAGAAAGAAACTTGGAAAGTAGTAAGAATTTGAGAACCTGGGGAGATAGCAGACACCAAATTAGACATGAGTGCATGAGACAAACAATATCACAGCTACGGGGAAAATGGAATTTTGGATGGCACCTACAAAGCTGGCACAGAACCAGAGGAGGAAGCAAGCCGTGCGACGCTGCAGCCATGCACTGTGCTGGGCACCTCTACATCCTCAGATCTTCATTCCAGAGAGCACCGCTACAGCTATTTGAAATGAGAAACCTTAATTCAACAGAAATACGCACATCTAGTTCAAGTATCTGAAAAGAATAAATCTGGATCCCTGTAAGAGAAAAATATGGAGTAAGACAACAGTACTACTATAAAAATTCAGCCTGACTAAGCTTAGGAGAAAAGCTTTATGAGAGGAAGGAGCGCGAGCCTGTGCAGTTGTATTTCCTCAGCAGTGACAGAACCCCTGTCATTTCACAAGCTGGAGAGCATCCTGTTAGTCATTAGTAACTGCAGAGAAGGAACAATCCTGCAAGAGAAGAGTATTTGCCAGATAAGTTCTTTCATCTTTAGTTTTGCAATTCTGTGAACCTGATTTCTTATTTTAACACAGTTAGCAATATATTTTACATACATCTAACCCTCCTCTATCTAAATGTAATCTGTTAAAAGTTTCCTGACTCATTTCCAGACAGTCCCTCTTCATCCTACGGCCTCTCCACCTCCCCACAACTTGGGGTGTTCTTTTCTCACTGCTTAGCAAAGATGACATCAACATCGCTTCTTTCTTGATACAAACTCCACGACAGACATTAAAATCAAGTGATGAGATAAGTGGACTCAAGTTTAGTTATTTCTTAGCCTCTGTTGAAGGTAATTGTGAGACTAGAGTAACATGAGAGAAAGGAAACATGCTTGTAGAATAAACCACATGTGAGTAACTATCTGGAATTATGTGGCTGAGAACAATTACTGCAGCAGAAAAGAAACCTCAAAGTCACCTAAATCTCAAGGCCATTCTTACATCCTCAGACAGGCAGACCCCAAATACGACACTGTGTGACTAACTTTCCTCCCAGCTCCACACACACACACTGCTGCTGGTAGAGGTGGCCTCTTGAAAGATGCTCACACTCTTTCCACATGCCCAACATGGGCAAAATCTGCCTGTTGGAGAGGGGCTGATTTCATGTCTCAACTCCCGACATTCAGCCTCAGATGTCGGTATCACCAGTTAATATTTCTGCTCTCAACACTGTAGATTTCTGTTGATCTGGAGCAAAGAGTAAGAGCAGTAATGATTAAAAAACTCACAAAACAAGAGGATGAGCAGGAAGGAAAGGAAGGGAGGCATCAGAAGCAGTTCTGGCAACTCTCATAAGCACTGAAAATACAGGGCGGTGACAATGGGACAGCAGTTTCACCATCACTTGGCCACAGAGTCCCCTGTCTGCTTCAAGAAATGCTGTGAACTGCCCTCTCAGTCAGTAACGCACAAGTCATAAATGTCTTTAGTCACATCTGACATCCAGGAGCAACCTCGGTGGAAAACAAAGTGCAGTAGAACATCCTTGCCAGCAGCTGTGAGCTAGAAAAGGAAGAAGGAACTACTGCGTACGTGCCAACTTACTATCTATTAACTGTAAAGTTTCTGCTGAAACTATTTATCCACAAAACCTGAACAACACAAAGTGTGTGGCATTTGCAGAAGAAAATATGTGGCTTCTTTTCATTAAATAGTTGGGTCATAACCATGCAAAAGCATTTGTACATCCCAGCTTACTAAAAAGACAACCTAGAAGTAACATTTCACTGAAGTTTTATCATGCTTTATCAAGTTTGGATCATTGTAACTGGGAAGAATGCAAAACACACAAATATAAACTACTTTTTTTTTTTTTGGTTCCTGTGTGCCTTCTTGCACAAAAACCTACCCCAGGCGCTCACTCTTGCTCTCTCGATGTTTGAGACACAGGAGAAAAGTCACAAAACGAGAAGCACAGAGATGTTTGAAAGAAATATTAGGGACCTGAAACCATTTTTGAGACTAGAATTGAAATTTACTGTTTTCTTTCATGACTGTTAAAACTGTTCAACAGAGGAGAGCTTGCACAGAGCTGCAAATACATTGTATAGCAGTTAGGAAATCAGAGAAATTAACATTGATACATTAAGAAAGCCAAGATATTAATAATGCCAAAGGGTAAACTTCTCTTTGTTGTTATGGACCAACAAGAACTGCATGATTACCATTACGAGCCGTTGTACAGCTCCACTATAATACCCATACACAGTTTCTACGTGACTAAGACTGTATATATCACACCTTGCTGAGGCGGACGACACAACAGTAGTACTGTGAGTTTAATAATGTTTCTCTCATTAGGGGAGATAACGAAATGACAAATCAAGTCTACAACCACTTGTCCAAAGCACTTGACCAGACCCTATTTCGCAATAACGCCCCCAGGGCTGCAAAGCACTGCGTTCCAGTCACTTCAGAGGAGTATTCACAAGTTTTAAAGAAACTTAAGCAACTAGAAATACACCCATGAGGAGAAGCTCAGTAACTAGAAGGGAGCTGGCAACAAGGTGACAAATAAAAGCATAGGCTGGAGCAGAACAAGTTAATTTCAAAGACTACTGATGCTGAGTAAGTGCCTGTTCGGCTCTCACAGAAGCAAGTGGGAGGTCTGACTGACATCAGTGGAAACATGGGAACGTTTAAAACCGTCAGAGTCTTCATAAGTAAATGATCAAACAAGGCCGTAATAAGCTGAGGAGATGGGCTCGTGAAATAGAGGGGCCCACACCTGCTAAGCAGAGCTCGCTTTTCATTAGAACATCATCGTTTCAGGCCATATTTGAGATACAAGTATAAGCACTCTCAGTTTTCCCCTAAAATGAAGTTAACCACTTTCTCATTTCAACAAGTGAATGAAAGACACAGCAACTGAAAGCACTGATATCTGCATTACACCTCTCAACACTTTCTTACTTTGTTTTGTTCATTGGAAAAAAAAGAAAAAAAGAAAGGGGAAAAAAAAAAAAAAAAAGAAAAATACAC
>VFFE01007605.1:4891960-4950655 GCA_008921705.1 Burhinus oedicnemus
TTTTTTTTTTTTTTTTTTTTTTTAAATCTGAGTACAGAGGGACTTATGGTTGTTCTGGGACTTGATCAGCAGTTGGCAGGATCAGATACCCAGTGAAAGCAATGAGCAATCATCTCTTTGGATCTCCACTCATGAACCAACAGTGGACCAGAAGTTAAATTAAGGTCTCCTTAGTATCACCTGTAATTACCTCACCTTACCCTGCCTCCTGCTGACAGAACCCACCACACATAAGCGTCTCCTGTCTTTGTGACGGGACCCAATTTGTCTGACTGTAGACACCAAACGTCAACAGAAGGATGACGAGACCAACCCCCTGAAGCTGACTAGCTTTACTACTTCGTACTTGTCTAACAGTCTTAAACTTCTCTTTTCTTGACAGAGACAACTTAATGGGGAGAAGTAATATATTTGTGAAGCAATGCACTTCTGACGAAACCATCTGCATGCAAACACCAGCCACATTAAAGAAACAAAGGTACAAGATGGTCTTAACAGGATGGCAGAGGCAGCTGAGCCTTGATATTCCAAAGGGCTTCCACACACACGCTTTACTACTACGGTATCACTTACGTTTGGATTTGCAGTAAGCAAGAACTTAGCAACTACTGTTTAATAATTTATTAACTTTTCCCATTAAATGGTACATTCAGTCAAGACGACTTCAACAATTTTCTGGTAATTTTATTTACAGTCTGAAGAGTGTTCTGTAAAACACAATAATGATTACAGACTAAAACACACAACATACATATTTTCAAACATTTAAATAAGCACAGTTTATTCAAAAGTAATTCTACACACTACTTTTTCCATAAAAATATAAAAAATAGTTTAGTTACTATATTTTACCTAAACCAAGATGTTTAAGAATTCTTCCACATGTGATGCCCTCTCCCCCAAAAAGGGCACTCCAATGATAAGAAATTTAGGAGACTGCATCACAAATTAAAATACTAATGCCACCTGCTTCAATTCACCAAAAGAACAAGTAACTTTCAATTTGCAACCAGCAATACTTGTTCTGCAGTATGTTCGGATTTTGTTTTTGTTGTTGGTTTTTTTTTTTTGCACTAGCTTGCTTCTCCCATGCCAGATTTTCACAGACACGTACACAGTATTACATAAAAATAACGGAGTGATTATACTGCAGACTATAATGCCAGTCACCATATGCCCAACAAAATGGATTGGTAATCTTGCATTACACAACAATTTTTTGCAAAAATATCAAAAGGGAAACACTTTCCTTTGGGACCTCTATTTAAAGGCGACTCCTTTTCTTACTGAGCAACCAGTGAAAATAGCCTTTTTCCTATCTCCTTGAAAATAGTGCCCATTTTTGTTTGTTACTACTAGTTCTCTGTTTTTTCTGACCATATTCTGTATGGAAAGCTAATGGAGTTCTGAAAAACACCCACTCAAGCCCTTCTCTCACTAGGATACATTTAATTTACAAAAAAAGGCACAAAGATGAAACTCCTAAGCAGTATCAGTCACCATTCTTCCACTGTGCACTGCTCCTCTTTCTTACATGGACACTGCTGCAAGAGACACTCTGTGTCTCAGAAAATACTACAAACACATGAGCTAAGGAAACAGGCGAGTTGAAAAGACTAAAGCCTCTGTACAGTACAAGTAGTATCTTGATCATTAACAAATGAACACTATTTAAAGTTTTATGTTGCAGTTAAGACTCGACCTGAAAGCATCAGGAAAAGCCATCAGAAAAAAAGCTCAGCAGCATATAATACATTTGTTAATGGTGAGATGGAAGGCCCTCTGTGTGCAACATTGTGCATTCAGTTTCGACAATGACAGTGCTCTATAGCCAGCAGTGTAAAACTTTTGCTTCTAATAGTTTAGAGGATTTTCCTCAATGTAAGTGAAGCTGTCAGAAACAGAGTAGTAGCATATGATGCACAGCACGACCTGCAACAAAAAGCTTTTGCTTTCCAGCATGTAAACATCCAGTTTACTGGACCTTAGCTCATATAAACAAATCTGATGATAGATTTTTGAACTAAAAAAGTAAAATTTTCCATAAAAGGATAAACCACAAAAATACTCTTTCAGTAAGTCTCACGTGCCATTTAATACCTTTCATGTCCTATGAACAACTATGCAAAACATTTAGAAAGTTTTAGCAGTAGAAATGTCGACCAGGTAAACTGTTTGGCAACCATGTGCTCAAAACATCTTTGAAGAGTGTTATCATTCACTACACAACAGTTCTACAATGCACCAAACTATTTCTTCTTCTTTTTCTTTGGTGGCTCATCATCAGAACTACTGTCTGTGCTGCTGCTGCTGCTACTGCTGGAGGAACTAGAATCTGATTCGAACTCTGAAGAAGAGGAAGTGCTACTCGAGGATGGAGAAGACGAGGAAGTAGAGGAGCTCTCATCACTGTCACTATCATCAGAAGAAGAAGAGGTAGAAGAATCTTCACTGTCAGATGAGGAATCACTAGCCGAGCTGGCACTGCTACTGCTGCTGGAACTGGTCACACTTTTAGATCTGAAAGAAAACAAATACACAGATGAGAACAGGCCTGCTAGAGATAGCATTCATTACACAGTATTCTTTATACCGTATTGTAATCCAAAGATCAATTATTTGGTCTGAAAATTTCCAGGCCTGACAATCTAAGAGAACCCCATAATGCTCCAATTCTAAACAAATGCATTTTGGCCATTTGAGCAACGGCAGAGTGACATCATGTACATGAAGTAAGCCAAAACAGGACTACAGAAAAAGGTTAATTTTGAAAGCTGGCAAGGACTTTGTTCATAGTAACGATGAGTGTCTTTACTGACTTGCCTAAATAAAAGAACAAGGCTGCAGGAGAAGTATGAATGTCCTGTGCTACTAAAGCCTCAGGGAAAAATTAACAAAGATCAGTTCCCTAGCACACCACTGCTATGAAGGAGTGAAATTTTGGCAATGTAAAAGTCAGTGGAAGTTTCATCAGTGATTTCACAAATGTCAGAATTGTACTCAACGGAAACTGTTCTTAGATTACTCCTGGCAAAAGAACCCAAATTACCTGCCACTACAGGATGCTTCTGTTTTCAGGGTGGAGGAGAAGGGGTGGAATTTTTTCCATGTTTAGCCCTTACTAAGGCTGTTGTTCTCAAGATCAAGGTCTCTGATTAAGTAAGGCAATATGAATTCCAAGAAGTACAATTAAGTTCTCCCATAGATCTTTCTCCAAACAAAATGTAAAGGTACTAATTCACCTCCCCTCCCGCCAAGTCAACCAAAGAGCATGCAAAAACGGTAGATATAATAATGCAGAATCTTCTTGCCATTAGAAAATTAGTGTAGTAGTTTTTATCAGAGGGTTTGGTTAAATATAACAACTCAGGAAATGCTTATGTTAAGGCTATTAGAGAAAGAGTAATGTTTTTTCATCATATCAGCCATGGTCATGTCAGCTGACAAATCTGGATGTGTGTGTTAAGCTATGAACCACCAAAGTCAAACCAGGACATAATGTATCTGTAATCTGTTATCTCTGTGCATGCAGACACAATGGCTGTTTATTAAAGATAAATCCATAAGGGCTGATTAAATACAGACTAATTGTTTGTGAAAAACTAGTCTTAAGATGAGGAAAACAAAAAAAAAATGGGACTAGTAGTTTCAGTCTAAACAGTTTCATTAGATATGCAGACCCATTTATATGGACAAGAATCAGTCAGATGATCACCTGAACAATAACTTTGACTGAACTTTCTTTTCCTAATCACCTTTCACAGAATCTATAGCAATCCATGGACCTCCAATATTTAGGTTATAATCTGAAATCCACTCACAAAAACACCAGAATATAACATTTAATACTGCTTCTCCTAGAGGAAAGCAATAGCTAGATCTATGAGAGAAGAAACAAGCAGATACTTGTTTTCAGGTGATGCAAGATGTGGCCTGTTGGTGGTTACAGTAGGAGGATGGAGATGGGAGCAAGTAAAATTCACCTACTTCACCATCTCCTAATTAGGTAATGTGACAATCCCAGTGCTATAGATTGGTAGATCTAAGATTTTTTGGGTCTACTACACCACTGTAAAAATACAAAACTTATCCAGCAGGCAAGCATTCATTCTCCTCAAAACAAGTTTTCAAGTGTTAATACCCCGTATGGTCTCTATGCACCAACTGTGGAATGGCTGCTGCGTTTTGTAACACATGCTGTCAGCCTTCTCTGAGACTTTTTGTCCTTTCTAATTCTATTGCAATCATCTAACAAACCCAGGTGACTTTCAACATGCTACTTAAATCAAATTTACAATTTTGGGCACAGTCACAGCTGGATGCTTGAGGAAACAAGTTAATTAAGGCATGATTCTACCCTTCAGACAGGTAGATTTATATGTGATCCAAGCAGAAAACGGGCTTTCAGTTAATAACCAAAGTATGCCGTATGGGAATGCTGAAGCCAACATGCACCCAGAAGACAGCTCGGTGTCACCTGAGGTCACAATATTGTACAACAGCTGTTTTGCCTGTTCCTGTTTTTCTGGTTAAGCCTGTAGCTTACTTAATATGTTTATATCAAAACAAACATACACTATGTAAAAGGTTAGTGCTCACTACTGCCAGAACCCTAACTTTTGCCTCCCCCTTTTTTTTTTATAAAAAACAACCCTGGAACTTATATATTCAATGGTAGCCCTTTGCTGAATTTTCCACATTTAATTCTTCCTGTATCATGATAAAAATATAAATAGCAAACTATCTGGAAAGGAATTTATATTGATGTATTCGGTGCTTGCATAAAAACAGGATACCAATTCAAACCTAGAAGAGTTTTAAAGTTTTAAGGAAAAAGTGACCAAATCACCTCCTCCCCCATAAATCCTTTTGCTCTTTTCATTTTTGCATTGGTTTAGACCTCAAATTCTCTGAAAATCATTATGCCAAGTAGAAGACCGCAGCATAACGAGAAAGCTGAGGCAGGAAGAGGTCTGAACTACACTGTTTAGAAATCAGTTAATTTCTGATCTCACTGGTCCTAATTAACTCCAACAATAAATGGACACTACTGAGAAAGGAGACTTTGATAAAACATATTCTGATAGTAGAACAAAGACACTCACCAAGAAGCATTCCAATAAAGCCACATTGCACATACTAGCCTAAAATAAAGGCATGTTTTAAAAAACTGCTGTGGCTTATTTAATGACTGCCACACAAAGAACAAGGCCTAGTCTTTAAAAAAAAAAATCTTCCAAAACCTGTTTTTAGAAGATCTGAGAGAGAGAGAGAACAACCAACTAAAAGCAAAGAGATAATGAGGTTAGTACTGTACAGGCATCCCCCGTAAGTAAAACTCGTAACGTGATTAGCAGGAGTATTACAGTCAGGGTTCCAGCTGTTTCTGAAGGGGTTTTGCTAATAAATACAGAAGCAAATTCCCAAGCAAATGTTATTGTAAAGTGAAGTAGAAATAACGTCAAAAGCGAAAGAGTTCTTGGCTCAAATTAGTATAGGGGGTGGGGGTGTTTATTTCCTGGATTTTGTTTTGGTCTGGGATTGGGGGTTTTGTGTTTGATTTTGGGGTTGGGGGTTTTTTTTGTTTGTTTTGTTTTTTGGGTTTTTTTTAGATGCTTTATTTAATTCTCTAGACAAAGCTTCAGAGAGAGACAGCTGCTATCAGAAGGGAATGAAAACAACAAAAGGAAGAGCAAGACGGGTAGGTGGAGTCATTACAGGCTAGAAAACAGTACGCCATTCTTGCACAATTGTTTAAAATACACTTGATGAACTTTGAGGCAGAAATAGGAAAATTTTTATTATTAAAGCAAAATCATGTAGAGATAGGACAATCAGTAGGGAGAAAAGCGAAGGACAAAGAATTTAGAGGTTTTTTTGAGAGGGAGGCGTAAAATTAACTAAATGTCTGTCATATAAATGTCTGTAACAGGCTAAAAGCAGTAAAATCAAAACTGTATTTGCAATGTTGACTTTCCCCGCACACCCCTTCCAAATTGCCTGCCGCAATACCCAGTGCAAGATCACAAACTGAAACAGCTGCACAATTTGTCATTCTTCCCCACATACCTTTTTTTCTTGGTCTTCCTTTCTGCAGTACTTTCTCCAGTGCTAATTACGGGGGGGAAAAACAATGGCTTTGATTAATGCAGTAAGAAAATTAAATAAACAGCAGCACAGGGGAGCCAAGTTTAACATCAGAAACCTGGTATCCCACCAGCAGCACTGCACCACCCAAAGTTCATTTGGCATCTACTTTCAGTCACTATTCAAACCAGCAAAACACAAATACCTCCAAATCAGGAAAAAAAAAAAAAAAAAAAGAATCAGCAATTCACCTCTAATTTCCTGTGTTAAGTATGCTTTACTCTACTCTTTTCTTCGTATTATACGGACAACAACATTTTGGGATGGGAAAGGCATAGGAGAAAAGAGTACAAAAAAAGTTCTGTGTAACCATATTTAGCAATAATTGAACTGATTAAAACAAAGGGTAAAATACTGAATTAGTCTGTAGCTTTCACCATGCATTTCTTTCAAGTACAAAAAGACACAGAACAATCTATTTATACTGATGCTTTCCAGCTATTTGTCTTTCAGATTCCCATGTATTCATACACTCACAGAAGGTTTTAGTGGTAAATGACAAAGAAAGTTTCTTTTAACAAAACACTAAGGGATTTTTTTTTTTAAACCAGTCTTCACTTCTTGTGGGGTTTTTTTTTTGTTTTTTTTTTTTTTTTTTTTTTTTTTTTTTTAAGAAAATAAAATACTTTCAGTCAAATGTACCAGTCACATGCTCTTCTCAATGCATTGCCGATATATAGCACATAATTCAACCTGGAATGTACATGTGTGGTTAAAGCAGTCCTTCATTGTATACTTACAACATGCTTAATGTGCCACTGATATGAGGAAGTTGTACGTTCTTTCATGAACCAGGACACTTTCTCCTCAACTGAAACCTATTATTGGAAGTCATCTTAAATACATAGAAATAAAAACTGCAAATTATTTCATTTAGAAATTAGGCAGCAATATGTGCTGATAAAGACTCCAGAAAAGGGTAGCAAGAAGAAAGTGTTAAGTGTAAACTATACTGTATTTCAAGAAAAGTACTCAATGCCATTTGTGTGCTAGAAAAAAAATGGAGATTTTTCCATTTTTATTTTCACACATATGGTATGAAAATATTATATTTACACAGAAGAGATTTCCACACTCCCCACAGTCTCTTGTGGGCAAGAGGAAGATTCATGGATCTTCAAATATTGAACCAAATTATAAACCCTCCTTTATTGCTGAATGCTGTTACTGTTTATATTATTAAGGCCTTATACCCTCACCATAGGTAACCAGGTGTTTCACACGTAAGAGAAGCCACTGTGAGTAAACAGAATTAGATCCCAAAGCACCTTTCAGAAGACGGGACCTAATTCAGCAAGTAAGTAACCAGGGCTGAAGCGGCACAGGTCTATGCCTCCCTCTAGCGTTTAACATATGGATAAGTATACGAGTTCACTACTCTAGGGAACTACCCAACCGAGAGGGGTCAATCCCCTGCAGATCGAACAGATCTCATTTGTGACACTTGGTCATCTTCCCTGTGGCACCACACTGTCTTCAGAACCATAAATAAGACTCAGGCATCCTGGGTTTGGTTCAATATGGTAACATCACTAAGTTATTGAAAAAGCATTTTCTCCCCTTTCCTCCCCTCCCAACTCCTACTCTGGGATGGGCAAGCAGCAGGTTTTACTGGCACCAGTAAGCGAAACCTCCGTAATGTCCATCAGACTCATGGAGTCAACACTGGGCAAACAGAAGGATCCTGGAACAATGGCTGAAATGAGTTAATGCTGAAAAATCTTGTATGTGGTTGTCAAAAAGTAAATATTAACCTTATTAGACTATGTTTGCCTTCTGATTAATGATTCATTATTAGATCTTTAAAGATGATGATACAAATACTCCGAAGCAGACCTGTAGGGGACCCAACTTCTCTGCAGGTAAGAAACAGCCTTCCAAAGCAAGCTATGCAAAAAGTAAAAGCGTGTTCTTTCCACAACAAATAAGCCTCATCCTTGAAAGTGTAACGTGGGCATCTAAGGAACTGGGTGCCTCATGGCACAGTTAAGGAGCTTCAGAGAGCTTATGAACATATAGCCAATATGAATCCAGCCCTATTTAACCAGGATTAAAAACTGTTCCCATCTAAGGATTACTCAGTCTTTCTTTTATGAGATGACATTTCACACCACATACTCCTCGCACTGTGGGCTGTTAAGACTTACAGCTCAAAAAACTCCATTCATGACGGACGCTGGACAGGCCTGTAACTCCTGTATAAAATTATCCCATACAGACTCGAGCACCATGGCTAGGCAACAAGCAATTTCACCCTCAATTCACTATCCTCCAATGTTAACCTGCAAAATTCAGCAGAAATAGGGCAAGAAAGGAACAAGGAAATAATGAGTCTTAAACTCAGTCTTTGTCTTAAAAGTCTCGAGTCTCTGAAGAACTCTTTCAAACTCTTGTCTCCAAAGGGAGTGAGTTTTAGCACCTAAGCACTCCTGATTTCTTATCTACAATACCAGGGGATTACAATTTCTTAAGAATTACTCATTGGATTTAAATTAGTTTCAAAATCAAACATTTTATGTCACTGAACACAAGTTAATGGGCTTCCACTTAAGTCAGTATTTCAGCACTGATTAATAGTGCGGCCTCAGCTGAAACAGCTGACAAAGTCAAGTCAGACCCTCTGCCAGAGGTTACCACCCATTTTCTTTCCCCATTAAGATAACAGAGCAAAAGGCGTGAACACTCTTCCATAACTCACATCCTGGCAGCACTAATGACCCACAGGTAACACACTGAGCTGCAAGTGGCGGTGATGGGTGTGCTTCCAAATCCAACAGTTCTAGCTGCAATGGCTGTAAATGATACTGTCCCGCAGTGGGGCTGAGGCAACAACTCTCCAGCTAACATAACTAAATTTGATTTGGAATGGCAGAACAGAGACCCTCATACATAAGAATTTAGTGGAAAACTGATGCGCTACGTTATTTTTCTCTTTGTCACCTGCAGTTGCTTGTTAAAACAATTATTAAACTTGGGGGAAGCACTGAAGTCTACTCAGAGCAAAGTGGAAAGGAAATCACATTACACAAATGCAGAATTTTGCTCAGAGCTCCAGCTATCTTTCAATTTCTCAAATGTCAAAAAGGGAAATAATTATGCAATTCAGTGAGAGATGTTTACTTTATGCTTGAGAGTTAAAAACACCTGATAATTCAACACTCATTCACCTGTTTGACTGTTACAGCTCATAATGAGCAATACACAGGAGCTGTGCTGGCACAGATCCGCTGTCAGGTCGTACCCAGAAGACCAGCTTTTAACTGCACAGTCTACCAGCAAACCTAAACAGAAGTCAAAAAATGGATTCTTTTTGTTCATAAATACATTTACAGTTTTCACACCAACCTGCTTGTACTACCCCATAAACATATAAAACCAAGTAACCAAGGAATTCAGGAAACAGCATTCCATTACAAAAAAAGGCTCCAACTATTTTAACTTTAGCTTATTGCCCTTTTTTGTTTCAGACAGGACAAAAATTTTTTAATTGTATTTCAGATGAGCAGGTGTTAATGAAAAACATTTTAATTTTGTGGGACCTGAGTGTACATATTCCACTAACATACAAAATGGCTCTAATATTAAGCAAGCATCTCACAGCCTGGAAGAAAAGATGGCAGAAAATGGTCTAGGACACCATCTTTCCCACCCACATTCAAAATTATCTTTTCATTAATAAACTAGACATTTTCATTCTATCAATCTTACCTTTGTTGCAGTAGTCGCTTTTCTTTTTCTTTAAGAATTTTCGCTAATTGAGCTGTCCTCGAAGGTCTATGCAGGTATTTTCTCTTCCCTGTACATTCATACGTCCAATGTCCAAACTCTAAACATTTTTGACACCTTACATGCTGCTTGTTTGCCTCCCTAGGAAAATGCAGAATTGCTTAAGTGACTGATTCCAAGTCTGTTCTACCAACTGAAAAACAGTTTGGTTTTTTTTATCATACAGATTCTTAAGAGTGTATGTAGTTATGATTACACCAGACATTCCTGGGTGCTTTAGCTGTTATACATCCTAAATCAGGACAAGAACAGTAACATCAGATTCATACAGAATTTAGGCAAACACATTTTCATTTATTAAAACATTCTCATATCAACTATTTATTAAAGAGAACAAAGAGATACTTTTCCTCTATTCCAGAGCTTCAGCTTAAAACTTCTGCTAAAGTAGCAAATGCTGAACTACTGACATCAATTGCACCTGAATTTCACTTTTAGTTTCATACTAGCTGCTGGTTAGCCTACCTTGCAGTCTTCCCCCACTCTGGAGATTTCATCATTTCCCACCCCTTTTAGATATTGTAAACAACTTAAACATTTTGAAAAATGCTACTACGACCATTCTCTGCCAGCGAACAAAGATTAATCCTATCGCCAAAATCACATTTTGATCAACCTTAACTGGCACAGCTTTTAGCATTATAGGATATACTTGTACAACAGTTACTGGGAATGATTACACTGCATACAATTTGTAACTATCCAGTAATTGCACACTGTTCTAGCTTGCTTCAGACAAATAACTGAAATTATGTTTTAGAACACTGTTAGGAAAAAGCAGGAAGCTTCACTTCCAAATGCTAGAATTTAACGCTCAAGTACCAAACTGTCAAATTCTCACAGAGCCTTGGACTCTGAGCAAGTAAAACAGAGATGCTGCTAGTTGTAGCTTATTTGCATTTTTGTAAGCTTCATTAAAGCCTGGCAGAAGGTTTATCATAAGACCAATCAGATTCTTGCTGACTTTGTGCCATGTAAATCAAGGAAGACTTCACTTACTACTCGGTACCATCCAAGTACCTCAAGGATTTAGTGAGCATTTCACATCTACATTTCAGTTTTCACACTGTGGTAAATTCCTTTAATCATTTTTAGAAGCCAGTTAAGGGAGAAAACTCTTGTTTTCATATTCTAGCTCTTTCTCCACTATTCCGAAGCTTTGCAAAAGCTGTTTTGCTATCTTCTCGCAAACACCCTCCTCCTTTACAAATAAGAAAACTCATACAGCGGTCAAGTGACTCACTCAAGGTCAGAATCACAAATCAGTTTTAGAGCCAGGACTGAAATCAGGACTTTGTAGCTCCCGTACAGTTCACTGGAACTACTGTAACTTATTTCCACCTTCTATTATGTTTTCCAAAAACCAAATCACTAATTTTTTTAAGGTCAGCCCATCTAAACTATCTGAAATTAACAGCCCTGGTTTAACTAGGAGGAGGCTCCTAGACTGTTCATTTAGTATTCAGAGACCATAAAGCGACAGACCACTACTGAGCATTCTTCTTTCAAAAGGAGTGTTGCTTTTCATAGCAAGGCGTGAGTTGCTTCTCTTTCAACTCTAGCCGTCACCTTGTGTGACAGTTCTACTGTATCTTGAAGGCAAAAGGTGACAGCTAATCTTGTTCTGAACATCCATCACTTTTTCAATGCAAAGAGTACTTGGCTTTGTAACCTAGCCTTAGAAATACTAGCCTAAATCAGCACTAGAAAACTAATTAAACTTGCAACCTACGTTGCACAATTAACTTGGACTTGAACAGGAAGCAGTGTATGTAGTAATGAACAGAAAACTCCCAACGTCTTTGGATGATTTGTGTTGTCTTGTCTTGGACTTCTGGCTCTGCCACATGAGTTACACACAAGCAGAATGAGGATACTCCCTCCTCTTCATCAACATAAAAAAACGAAAAAGTGAATGTTTTTCTATCTCAAACTAGCCCAGACCTGTCTCCACAGGAACAGAATGGAAGTTTAAAGCAATAATAAAATAACTCAGCATTTTCAGGGTTTTAGTACTACTCACATGACCATGGCAGACAATTCTATGCAAGCTAAAATGAGAAGACCAAGCCCTAAAAGCAATATAAGTAACTACCAGGAAAACAGCTCAAAATAGCTCAACAACTACAAATCTCTAAGTGTCATATCAGCACTAACAAATTTTAACACTAATGAAAAGAACAAGACTGAATTAAACTTTTAATAGAGATCAACGACCACAACCTAGAAGCAAAGGCTGGCAGATGTACAATTCAGCATATACCCATCAAGCACATTTGAGACATAACAAGAAATGTCAGAAATCAGTCCTTGATTCATAATAAAATAGCAACTTAAAAGAACAAGTATTTCATGAGTACTTTGAAATCTTAAGTTACGTTTCACTGGAAAATAGGAAAGAAATTATATTGAAAAATAAAAAAGGCAAGAGAACGCAGAAATCATCTGTATTGTGTCCAACTCTTGTGATCAGCCAAAAAAACCCCAAAAAATCACACTCCAAAAACTGAAATGCAAGAAATAAATTATTCTAAGGAAGGAAAAACAAGCAAACAACAAAACCCAAACCAATAACCAAAAAAAGCCAACACAAGTAATACATGAGTGGAACATATGCATTTGCTGTACTTAACATAAACAAGCAAAAATGTTGGCTTTTCGTCATTTCAGTGTTTGGCAATCAGATCCCTTCAGTATTCAGCAAATTACTTGAATGCAATATCCGTATCTGAATAAAGTTTGATTGTTTGACGTTTCCCCCCCTTCCTTTTATACTTCTGTAAATATCTCATGACATGAACCTGAAACTTATTTTGTAATCTGATTGCTTAAAGTCTACAATGCAGATCAGTAAATGCCGGCATCGCAAGATCTTACACACTTCACTGAAAACTCTGGCATGCCGACACCTGTAAGGCAGCCTTTTCCCAAAACGCTGCTAAACAGCGCTAACAACAAAAGCGAAACTTTGAAGACTTCCTCTCCTTTTCCACAACCCCGCGTTCATTCTCATCATTTCGCCGCAGCGATGTTACTAAGCGGGCCATGTTTTGGGGCGGTTTCCTTACAGCACGCTGCCCGGGATGCAGAGCACCTGCGAGGAGGGGGCTCTGGGCCCTCAGAAAGCCCTCGCACCCACGGCCCCACTCGCGGGGGACGCCCCGGCCCCGCTCCCCCGAGGCCCGCAGCCGACCCTCCACAGCCCCTCCGCCAGCCGCTGCCTCAGGGAGCTGCCCAGCGGGCCTCCCCTCGCTCCAGCTTGCTTATGGGACGCCCCCCCTGCCTCCCCCCGGCCGCCCGCCGCACTCACGCCTGTCTCCGCGCGATGAGGCGGTGCATGGGAGTCGCCATCTTAGCGGCCCGGCCGGGAAGTGAGGCGCGGGCCCCGCTGCATGCCGGGCCATGCCGTCCGCCGCCTCCTTCCATTGGGGGAAGGAGCGGCCGTCACAGAGAGTAAATCCTCCCGCGGCTAGAGAGGACGCGCCGGGAGGACTGCGCTTTCCGGCTCGCCTCGCCTCCTCCCGCGTTGTCATGGCACCGGCGGGGCCGCGCTGTGGGGTCTGTTATGGCCCCTAGCCGGGCGGCCCAGGGCGGTCCACGGTCGCCGACCCTGCTGCCTCAGCCCTGCGCTTTCCATTTCGTCCAGCCAGGTTCCGCGCTGGCCCCTCCGCTAGCCCCGCAGCGCTCGGTCGCCATGGCGCGGCGCCCGGTGGCTCCTCAGGGCGCTGGGCCCTCGGCGGCCCGGCCCCTCGCAGCCCTCCGCCGGGCCCGGTCCACCGCCACAGCCTGTCCGCCGGCTCCCTCCCTGTCAGTGCCTACCCGCTGCTTCCCTCTCAGTCAGAGTCTTACAAGAACCTGCCTCTCACTTAAAAACTTGTCATTCTTCTTAGAAGGCATATGTTTTAAATACCTGAAACTGGCAACGGAACGGACTGTAACTGAGACAACCCATCTCTGACTGTGTGTGTTGACTGTTGAAGGCTTTATGGCTGATGTCGGCCAGCAGAAGGGAGCCCAGGAGGTGAGGAAGAGGGGGGTTGTTGATCCAGGTCTCTCCTGCCACAGGGCACCACCTCCGAGCTGCTTCAGCCAGCCAGCAGGCCTGACTGCAGGGTGACGTTGGGATAGTTTCACCTTCGTTAGTCCACGTGAATAATTCAGCGTAGCTGCAGGTAGCCTGCTCCAGCTTCTCAAGAGCTTTTAGCTATATGACAAGTTGGAAAGCATCATAGCTCTCTGGTTGTACCATGAAGGCTCTAAAAACATGTTAGAAAGAGCTAGATTTCAGAATGGAATAATTTAACTCATTGTCACCCCTAAAAAGTTGCAAGAATTTACTAACACATTCATTTTTATCAGGTCAGATTTTTACACCCTACACTGAGAGAAAAAGAAATCTCAGTAAAATTGAGAAGATTAATTCTGCTACTGGTATGAGTGCATAACCATGGCTCAATAATCCATAAAACATGAATCTCATGGCCAGAGGATACTGATAAGTCATATTCATGTTGATCCAATATGTTCTATACTTGATTGTAAGGAAATATAGTTCAGGGATATCCAGGAACTGTAAGGCAAATTCTTTGTTTTACTCCATTCAGCCCAAGAGACTGTAGTCTCCCAGCTATGCCAACAGCAGCTAGTATTTTTGGCTCCTACATCATCTCCTTATAGTCGCTGGCATGGGAGGAGAGGTCTAGGGGCAGAAAATAAGAGTAGCAGCGGCTGGAGCTTTCGGATGGCACATACCTGGCAGGCAGCCGCTTGGGAATCTTTGCCAGCTGACACAAGTAGAGCAGCCAATATCCTGGATTCAGGAAAGCAAGGAATGTGGCTTCATCCATTGGCTTTATCAAAGCTCATTGTTATCTCATGGGATCAGTTTTAAAATGATATCTTAAAATTTGTGAAAAAAATCCTCAAGAAAACATTTTTTAATGCTGAATCATGATTACTCCTGCTATTAGTATCCTGGAAGTACTTTATATCCAACCTTTTCAGAATTAATTCAGAACTATCCTGTCACAGGGACAACCGATAGGCAATAAATAGGCATTCCACTGGACATTTACACTTAGTGAAATGGACGAACTGTTAACTAATTTGTAATAGCTTAGAATCAGCTATGTATCTCTTTAAAATGTGTTTGTTGTGAGTCGGTGGTATTCCTTTATTATATAAAATAAAAATACATATTGTATTTTCTTAAGTTCAGCAGAATCCAACCGTACCAGCTGGATCATTACTGTGTGAGGAACTGTAGAAAGAGGGTAAGAGGCAGCCCTTGCTGAGAAAAGCTTACACTTACCTCAAAGCAAGATACAAGGTGGGCACACACTACAACAGAATTTGTGGGGAGAAAAAATAGGAATGTAGCAGTAGTGAGAACAGATGGCTATACAGGTTCATATTTTAAGCAATTCATAGATGTATAAAAATAAAATATATGTCACATATAATACAGCAATAAAAATCTGATGCTTTCAAGCGATGAGTATCCCAGGTCTTCAATTAGCAGGCGTGTGGCATAGAGGTGTTTCACCTCTAATGGTGCACGATCAAGTCACAGCCAGGAGATACCACAGCCAGAACTTCCTGCTGTGCATCACATAATATTTATAATAACAGGGATGGTAACAACATCTGCTGAGTACAATGGCACCAATTAAATATCACACTGGGAAAGTAAGATACTGAGGGATTCTGTTAGACATAAACAACTCCAACTCATCAGGATTAATTACCCTGTGACTAATTGTTGAATATTCCAGTAGTTCCTGTCTCCACACTCTGTAATTGTAACGTCTAAGGCTAGTGGCTGTTCTGTATGCATCTAGTTTTCTTCTATATCTGGCACTTCTTGTGGTATCTAATAATTCTCCTGTTTTGGATGATGCTCTGCGATAACCTGTGATTAATTGTATCTGGCACCTTAGCTAAATTCTGATGTGTGATGCCCAGTACGTTATAAATGCAGCAGAGTTTGGCCGCAATATTTGAATTTTGATGTCTGGCATCTCACTTTTAATGGAGAAAGACAGAAGAATTTCCTATTTTAGGACTGACGAAGACATTTTCTTAAAAATACAAAATGGCTAGGAACAGCTATTTATAATAATCCATGCTTTATAATAAATTCCTGTCTGCAGATCCCTTTTTTACCTCAGTATCACTTAAAATCTTGGAGTAAATTACACACCGATAGTAATCTCTGCACTTAACTTCTGGTGCTTCTAGCACCTGTGCAACTCTCCTGATGTTGATGCAGCATAACAACAGTTCCCTAAATTTGCCAGTACAGCCAGATTTCTGGTATCACATGCCAGATTACTCCATGGAGCGTGTGGGCTTTTCCTTACACAGAGGCTTTAAAGATGTACCTTTTATTAGAACAATCCACTTAAAATCCTTCTAGCTGAGGAGTTTGAAAGTGTCCTTGGGAGTTGGAAGGCTGCAGGTTCCTACAGCCTGAAATCTCTGTTTCACAGCCATTCTTTTGCTCAGAGGTAGTTCACCGCAGGCTAATGAGCACACCGGAGGATGCGACTCCAAGACTCTCTGGACTAAATGTGCAGAGTCATTGCATGGTGCTGGCTTCACAGCCGGGGGGACAGTTCCAGGGAGCTGCTGCTGCTCAATGAACTGACCGTGCCCATAAATCCTGCCTTTGCACATTTAGTCGCTATTTAAAGTTGCAGTGTCATTAACCTATTTCTGAATATGCTGGGCAGGGAAATTACTTTCCAAAATGTGCCTCTCTCTCGGCAGGAAAGGGAGGAGGTATGCAGGCAAGACAGGAGAAGAAAATGGGGAAAGTACTGAAGGTTTGGTGGCACCACCACTGAGCTCCTCAGAGACCTTTCTCACTATGCTTCCACCCCCCAGCACTTTTCTGTGCTTACGAAATGAAGGTGTCACACTATTTGTTAAGGGTCTCTACGTGAAACTGAAAAAATGTTGTCAGAGCTTTCTTTCCATGGCTTAGGAAGAACTGAATCCATGAAGAAATGGTTAAAATTCCATTGTCAAGACTGTGGCTACTGGTGCCAGTTACCCAAAACTCTGATCAGTCTTCCAAAATGACAAGCAATTAAGTAGCTGACAGTGCTAATGCTGGGCAATAATAATGATAAACTGGGAGCACTAGAGACGGTGTCACCCGGCATTTTTTAAATGTGCATTTTACTCATTTCCCCTAGCTTTCTTGCAGAACATATCCAAAGAGAAATCAGTCACATCATGTATTCAGTACTGAAAAAAATTACAAATTAAAGCACAATTCAAATTGGACATAGAAATAAGAATAATTATTAAAAAAACTCACCAAAACAAAAAGCAACCAAAACAAACAACCCTCACTGGCTACTGAATTCCCATGTGTAGAACTGTTAGCATTTTCATCATCAGAGAAAACTAAAAGTGAGAGACAGAAACACAGAAGATCCTCACCCAGGCAAAAATGTAGGCTGGAGAAAACTCTCAGTGATAAGGAATACAGTCAGTAGGTTTGAATCACTCCCTGTCTCGGATTTCCTGCCTCCACTCAGCTGTACGTTCAGGAACTGCAAGTTTACACACTGTAGGACATTAAAGTAACACATTAGAGCTGGCCAGGTCGCTTTGCTGCTCTGCTGAGGAAACAAGCTCAAGTGTTTGGGTACACAAACCAGCTCTTTTGGCTCAGGTATTTCTAGATAGCACTACAGTTGCATTGTGGACACAACCTGAGGTACTGGAAAGTTTTTTGTTCTGTTTTCAGCGTTTCCTGATTCAGAACAAAAGGAAAAAGCTTTGACACTGCCTAGGAAATAAATGTTGGAAAGAAATGAAGCGATCTTACCCAAACGGGTTTTATTTCTCTAATCAAAGCTTTTTCTGATGTGATTCTTTTGCCAGGGCATCTGGAGTTTGAATTTCCCAATAACAACCTAATTCTTCCCAAGGAACAATGCCACAGCTGTGGTATCGGCCCAGACTGAAATCCAAGGGCAGGGCATGGTGTCTGGGGTGGCGGAGCTTTATGTCAGGACCCGATAGAAAGTGGTTTGACAGAAAGTCTGGATCAGCGCTGGGCTGCTGCGCATTTCAACTGGGTCTGAATCCACCTGGGGTTACTGAATTGAATACTTAAAAAATACAAAGGAACGTTTTCTGAAAGCTTTTCTACCTTTTCCCAACACCGGTTGGCCTAATTGAGGATATTGTCTCTACCTACAGAGACCTCCTTAAAAAAACAGCCAACCTAAAATGAAGAAAATCCCAATGTTTCTCTTCATCCCAAGAACAAAACCAGAACAGCCAAGTGAAAGAGGACTTGCTGCTGCCGCGAATCCCACGCAGAAACATGGTACCCTGCTGGTCTCTTACAAGTGATATAAAGAGCGAAACTCCTATTTCACACCAGAGCGTTGCCTGTATGCTGAATTTATATGATGGTTTTCTCGCGTTGTGCCGTCTGGTGGATTTCAGTGAACCGGCCTCATCACAGCATGTTTTAGCACGTCAGGGTAGGGAACTCCAGGTGAGATCCCATCTGTCCTGATACTTCAGATGACTTGCTTGTGAGCAGCAGAAATATGGGCATCTCTTTCTAGGCATAAAGTAAAGCAAAACTCAAAATCTCTCAGTTATGCTTCTCTGTCTCATAACTTCCCAAGCAAGATTCCTTCTTCTGTATTTTCCTTGCAGTATAAATTGCGGAATGTATTATGACATGATATTTGCATGGGAAAAAGGGTCTCCTAGCAGAGTCACAAAAAGCATTTGTTTCAACTACTTGAGAGGTAATGCAAGACCTGACAAAAGAAAAGTACTTGTGATATATATAAAATTAATGCCAGCGGCGAGTATGGATGTAGGTCTGTTCCAGTAATATCAATGCCGGTACTCAATATTTCTATCAGTAACTAAGAGCAGACCCTGGCTCTATGTATTAAAATTCCAGGCTTGCATAATATCAGACTCCTTTGGTATCCACCATATAAACAGGCAATTAAAGGATAGTACAGAAAGCTGAAAGAAATAAGGCAGACATGCTAGTTAACGTTCACATGAAGGAAGTGTTTTGAGCCTCAAATCAGATTAGTCTTCATTAGGTCAGCTGTTGTAAAAATAGATTGAAAGGGATAATGCACCCCAAAACCCTGTAATCTATATGGATGCCCAACCACAGTTCCCATTGAAATAAAAAGTAAAAAATAGGCTTTATTATTAGAATGCATGTAAACGAACTTAATTTATGATCTGTGAAGTGGAGACAAACACCTCTTTTCCAGGGGGGTAGCACTGGTGTGGCGTTGCTATGGGACGGTGGTGTTATTCTCACTGTACCCTCGGTGAGTGCCTGCTGGGTGACTGTTCCCTGCTCCAGCCTAGAAAACTCGGCCCTATTTTTAGATCCTCAGCTCACATTTCAGCAAACGCTAAGTATCTCTGTGTGTCAACAGATCCCGAACGTCTCCCGATGGAGCGTAAAGCACGTCGACGTAGCGGGGACGTCATTTGTGTGTGCAGTTTGTGGAAGCTTACATCATTAAATATGCCACTGGAATGTCTTAAATTGATTTAGAACAAAACTCAGATGTTTTCCTTTCCTGGGCAGAGAGCCAGCAGACCGTAGCGTACAAAGGAGCCTCGGCGGCAGGCGGAGGCACTCGGGGCTGACGGCCGGCCGCAGGACGGTGCAGCCCCGGTGCCTGACTGGCAGCCTGAACCCAAACGGGATGAGAGGGGAAGGCTGTCACCCACACCAGACATGTGTGCACCTCACACAAACTACTGGAACTTTTAGGAGGTTTGTGGATAATCTGGATGGAGAAAATAGGGGCTGAGCTCCCGTCTGGTGCCCAGGCACAGCCCTTCGCCCAGCCGAGATGGGCTCACAGGCCTGAACTCCTGGATCTGTGACCAGTGCGAGTGCAGGCGCCATGGGAAAGGGCATGACAAGGAGTGACTGTAGCCTCAATCCTCAGTCTTTTAGGATTCATGTGCTTTGTGATTACAGAGTTCAGAGTTACCCACTGGGTACTGCTGCTACTTCCAGTTATCATGGGAACCATTTCACAGAATCCCATCTATACGCTTACACTCATTCATCTTTAAAACTGTCCGTTTTCTTCCTCCCAGTTCTCTTTAGCAGGCTTTCCAAAGCTTGATTGCTCCAATTGCTCCAGCATCCCCCTGATTTCTGAATTAATTTACTGGTGATTGGTTTATCCATTTGTTCATGTTAGCTGTTCTTTACTTTCAGTACTTACTGCCACCCCCACTGTGCTTGCAGCAGTGCTTGTGTCCCCTTCTGCATTCATTTCACTCATACCAGGGCAATCTCCATCCGTAATACCCACTGTCCATTCCCCTGACCATCACAGTGTCCCTCCTGGGGGACTCCACAATGCTTTTGAACGTGCATGACAAGAATTAAGCGTGGTATTATTCCACATACAAACGGCACCAACGCTTTCCTGTCTCAGCTGGAGATACCTCATGCATCTTAAGAGACTTTCTTCTTCATGTTTGCATGACAGTTTCCACCCGCGGCCATCCTCTGATCTGCCAGGTTAGATGCAAGTCATTCTCATTATTTCCTACTGATGAGCTTCCAGTTTCTAACAGATTTTTTTTGCTCTTAGTTCATGTTTGCGTGACCTTAATTTTTGTACCATTGAATTTCATTCCAGTCTTACTACTCCAGTCACTGGGATCCTGCAGTTTTTCATTGGTAATGTCTCCTAATTTTACGTCACATCAAAAAACTTAATCACAATTTTAAAATGTCTCTCCTAAAGCCTTGCATTTTGTGAAGGGATGTACACTTGCATGTAGCATTGGTCATTTTTTTTCCTTTAACATAGCCAGTGTTTCATACTCTGAAATGATATGACACCATCCTTACTTTATCAATATGTTAAAAATTCTGTCTGCTGGACTTGCAGCTTAGTTCAGTGCCTGCAGAATTTGGTGGGGAGGCTGACACCGTAATTACAACCCGTCCCGATAAAGCCTCTCGCATTTTGCTGCCACATTTCATGGACCAACACGCTGAGAAGTATCTCACATGTTTAAAACCTGTTCATGGGGGCAGGCTGCCCCAAGGCAGTAATTTGCAGTGTTAGGAAGTATACGCAAAACTATGAACTAGCCTTAATTATACAATTGTGATGTATGTGTAATACACAACATCCAGGAGCAAGTAATTGTTTCGGGAAACATTTCTATATTCTTGAGACTTACATGTTTGTTGCTAGAGTGCCCGTCACTTTCCAATATTGCTTTTCTTGTATCCATTTTTTCTCCCTTTTTCTGTTTGCTTTTGTTATGTTTCTTTGGGAAATTTTCAGTTGGCTGTTTTGGGTTTTGCTTGGTGGGCAGTTATCCAGCTCTGATACTTCAGTAGCTATGACAGCTTAATTTGTAAACACATGAAGTCTAATTATCTTTCAAGTTTGATGGAAAACTATGGAAACCAGAATAAGAGGGAAATTTGTCTTTTCAACATTTATTTCACTGCAAATTCTTGAGATAACTGCACTGGTGAAAACGGCTCCCGAGTAACCTTCCATAGCACGGAGGGGCAGGATTTTCTGAGAACTGTGTTATATGTGGTATGAGTCATATCAGAGCTCGGGGAACATGATACTCCAGATACCCTCAGCTGAGGAGATTGCAAAGCCCATTTCTATTTGAATATCCCAGAATAGCACTATGAACCATACGTTAGATGACACGCAGTGACTATTTACAGCAGCCCAAAGAATAGCCTGTGACAGATATCAGGTAGGACTTATTTTAAGCCCATATTCATTTTGGTGTTTGGCTGGCATTGATGAATGGCAAGACATGCCACTGTAAACAGAGTCTGAAGATACAGGGCATACGCTGAGATACGCCGTAGTGGCACATTTGCATTATGTAAGCACTTCCGCTGAAACCATACAGCTATTTCGCATGCAGATAATACAAAAAGGGGGATGGTTAATCTGCCAGGCCAGGATTTCCCTGGGAAGCTCCCCAGAGGAGTAAGTCTGGGGCAAGTCTGGAGGCTGCGGACGAGATCAGGACTGACGCAGGCACAGATCAGGTAAACCACTCAGTGAAAGCACGATGGGGGTGCTTTGAAGACAAAATCACCCACAGCATACAAATTAACAGAGATGCATCAGTCTTTTCCCCATTTTTTTTATACCTGTGTTTTTCGAGGCTTAGATATTCATAATGCCTGTTACTACAGAAGACCCATCTGCAGCTCAGAGCAGTGAAATGGTATCGAGCGTACCAACAGCAAAGTATTCCTTCTTTAAAAGATAGCCAGGAGTTTTAGGCCATGTTATCATTACATTTTGAATACATTCTCTGACTCATGTTTTCTTATATTTAGCAGTAGTTGATAAAATAGATAACTGAATTCTGAAAGTCTTGAGCATATGATATGATTATGAAACTTCAATGATTTGCTGTTTTGTTTACGTTATCTTCAAAAGTCTAAGAATCTCTGAGACATTTTGTTCTTAGAATAGTTGCCATCTATTTTAAAAGAGACAAGCTGCATCTTCAACTGCCCTTTTTTGATGATTCTTCTGGGTTTTTCCCCTTAATTTAAAATAAAATTACTGATTATTGTGATAGCAAAAGAGAACAAAAAGCATTCAGCTATTTACCACTTTACTGATAAGCAACTAAGTAGCAGCATACACAATACATTCCAAATGGCAAACACAGTATGCTCAAATAAGGAATATTTATGTCTGATAGGGATTCACAGATTATGTATTTAAGCACATAAGAAAAAGGCAAGTTACTTGCTCAGAAGAAGACAAAGTCTGCCTTGATGTAAGAAATGAAATTACTTCCTTAAATTAATGTGGCAAGGTGATACACTACCTCATAGATGAATTTTGCCTTGATTATTTCTTGATGTACTGAGACATTTCTTCTAGTCATACATCTCTGTTAAAAACAAATGTATCAGTGCTGCAAATCCAATTTGAAAATGTGCTAGAAAGCTTGTGAAAGCCATGACAAACATGCAGATTTCTCCCCATAATTTCCAGCCTGTCAGGTTTATTTATGCTTGATTTTCATGGTCCAGGTCTTCTGGAATAATGAGATCCCGTACCAGAGTTTTAAAAATGTAATGCAATAAACACCTCTATTAATTAAAAGCTGAAAACCACTGAACTTAAAATTCATGAGTTCTTGGCAATTCCAGACCAGTAGTAACTCAATTTCAAGGACAGTTTAACACAGAAAGGCTTCAGCACTGTGATGCCTTCAGTGCACAGCCGAGCAGAGGACACATCTCGGGGAGGCCATGAGACAAACCCCAGCTCTGAGGGTATGTGAAACCAATCTGCGAGCTCCAGGCGTGCTTAAGCATCCACAGAGAATTGCAGCAAAGTTTTCTGCCTCTGCATTGGCTCTAAGAGTTTGTGTGCATTTGCCCGACGAAGGAAGGTGGAGCAGGGGAGTCCACAGGGCATTTGAGTGGGCTACAGCGGGACGGGCAGGGATCAGGTCAAACGTGCCCCCACCGCACGCTGCCGTGCTGTGGGTGGAGGGTATCAGACCCATACCACAGAGGATATAAAAGGCAACTAGACTTGTGTCTATTCTTTCTTCAGTGCCTTACCATTGTACTAGGGAATGGACAGAAATGCAGTCAAAGAATGTGCTTTCCGATCAGGCTGCCCGTTATTCCAGACATTTTTTCCTCCTACTCTGTTTCTCTTTTTTTTCCCTCTCACTTTTCACATCTTCTCCTTCCTTCCTGATGCCTTTTACCCACCATGCCGGCACAGGCAGACTTCATTTCCCAGTTTGTTTTCCATGCTAATGTAAGAAATTAAGACTTACTTACCTTTTGAGTGTCATTTGTCTTTAGATCGCTCCTCTGAGGGTAACTGTCACTCTCTAATAGCAATTGTTTCAGGCTGTTATAAATTTAGCAGACAACAAACACTGGTTTATTCTGAACTCCCACCTGGAAAGGTCACTGCCACACTGAAGGCGAGGTGGGAACCCGCTTCACTGTGCTGACACCCCAAATCACCAAATGAAGTATAAATGCCTTGGTACTGGGTGACCTGCGCAGTTTTGTGTAGGACCCTCAGTGCCCTCAGCAATGACTAGGTGTTTGTAATATACTGAAAGTCAAAAATCTCTGGCAAAAGGAACAGCCAGTCTGGATTCAAATAGAATGCATCAGAAGTTATAGGAGGGGGAAAAAATACCAAAAAAAGCATATATAGAATAAAAATAAGCATATATAGAGTCATGCCTTCAAATGTCAAGCGCTGTCAAACTCGTAGGTAAAATCCAGTAAGTTGAGTTACCCCAACTGGTACTTTGCTGTTTCACTTCACAGTCGCTCTCTTTACTGCAAATCAGTTTTCACCAGGGAAGAAAAGATAAACCCTTATTAGAAAGTATGTATTACAAGAGTTCAGGATAAGCTATGTGTTTTCCAGCTGTCATCAAATCCTAATTACTTCTTGGAAATATTTCTTACAGTCTTTGCATGTTTTGTACATCAGAAGTCTTGCTTTTTACAAGAAAAAACATGCAGAAAATAGAGGAGAGTGGGGAGAGTCATGGAATCTGTTCCACTTTAGATGACTACATCACGACACCTCATGTTTTGAGTTGATTTCTTTATTTTTCCCCTAACCAGGGGGTTGCATGTGCAGATGAGGCCAGTTTGGGTTGGCGGGGTCCCTCTGTCCCACCGCCCTCCCGTCCCCGGGGCAGCATCCCTGGCGAGGTCCCCAGTCCGTGTCCTAGCCCAGGGCCAGCAGCCCCACATGGCTGGTGGGGGGCCACAGCTCCCCTCTGATGCCAGCTCTCGGCTCCCCAGCCCCTCGGCTGGCAGGGTCTCTCCTTTGAAAAATGAAAGTGAAAAAAAAAAAAAAAGACCCCGGGGGATGTTCTTTCTCGCTGTTCTTTGTGCCGTGGGTACTTGTTATACAATATTCTCCGTGCGGAGCAGCGGGCTGGATTCGTTCCTTGGCACCTCTCTCTACGCTCAAGGACGTCCGAGGTGAAACACTTCATTATTATTCTGTCATTAGCACAGTGATGCAATTCCCAGCCCACCGGCAGCTGCCAGAGCGGCGTCACTCAGGGCGCTGCCAGGAATGGCAAACGCGCGGGGCTGAGGCTGCTCAACAGCCTCTGGGGCAAGAGTCCTTCCTGCTTTAAATATTGAATTTCTCTGCCATGTGTTTTCTGGATCATTGAAACTAGGAGCAGCGATATAAATATAGGGCTGGGAATCTGGAAACCTACTGTTTGTCACACATTACATTGCCCTATTTTAGGCACATTTTAACTCAGAATTAAAAGCATTCCCAAACATTAAGTTTCACAACAGTCATGAATGTAAGATAAGTGTCAGAATTAGGTTAGTATTAGGATGAATCGCCGAATCCCTTGTGCCTTTTTCCCAAAACTCTCCCCTCGGCAGGTCTCTCCCTCACCTCCTCACTGCTGGAAGAGCAGCACCGCTGCCGGGGTCCCAGCAGAGCGCTCGGTCCACCGCCCCGTCCACCCTCCACCCGCTGCCACCACCACTGGGACCAGGGAACGTGCTGGAGCTTTGGGGGATTTTTTTTTTTTTTTTTTTAAATGTTAGCTTTTTAGGGATTCCTGGTCCCTGACAAGGACTTTTCTCCAGCACTCTCACAAAGCACTTGGTGGCCAAACACTGCCCTGGAAAACACGATGTAGCTGTACAAATATGTACTGCAGGGGTAGCGGCCCAAGCCCTGAAGACAGATACAGTAATATTAAAATTTTGTGTGTTGATTAGAGACCGACTGTACTGCAAATCCTACGGGAGATAAAGCAATCATATACTAAATATTACTGGTAGCATAGGTGGAACCAAACTGTCTTTTAACCACATTCTCAAGCTATGGAACTATGAATGCAGCCTTGGATTTTCTCCTGTAATTCAGAAACAATCAGACCGCGGGTTGGGTCACTCCACCCAGTCATGTTTGAAACATGGAGGTCTCCCATGTTTTACCTGAGAATTCCCACGTGGAGAAAGGTTTAATGAGGACTAAATACTTCTCTGTGTGCATATGCATGGTTTAGATGTGCTGTTTTTATTGGTGCACCTTCTGCTTGGTGTTGCAGAGGAGGTCGAGGAAAAAACAGCAAATGACATTTTAACTTATTGCGGTAAGAGTTGGCAGATGCATAAAAGATGAATGACATAGAGATGCTATCAATATACCCTTTAGCTAGCTACAAAACAGCATCAACAAAGCTTCCATTAATTTTTTTAGTATTCAAGGTTGTTAAAATACAAAAAGATGAAAGAGATTTTGTTGTAATTTTGGGAGCATCAAGGCAGAATCACCAGTGTGGTCCTCTTGAAGTGATAGGACACAAAATGACAGTATCATAGAATCATGGAAACTTAGAATGGTTTGGGTTGGAAGGGACCTTAAAGATCATCCAGTTCCACCCCTCTGCCATGGGCAGGGACACCTCCCACTAGACCAGGTTGCTCCAAGCCCCGTCCAACCTGGCCTTGAACACCTCCAGGGATGGGGCAGCCACAGCTTCTCTGGGCAACCTGGGCCAGTGTCTCACCACCCTCACAGGAAACAATTTCTTCCCAGTATCTCATTGAAATCTCCCCTCTTTCAGTTTAAAACCGTTCCCCTTCGTCCTATGGCTCCACTCCCTGATGCAGAGTCCCTCCCCAGCTTTCCTGGAGCCCCTTTAGGGACTGGAAGGGGCTCCAAGGTCTCCCTGGAGCCTTCTCTTCTTCAGGCTGAACACCCCCAACTCTCTCAGCCTGTCCTCCCAGCAGAGGGGCTCCAGCCCTCCCATCATCTCCATGGCCTCCTCTGGCCCCGCTCCAACAGGTCCATGTCCTTCTGCTGTTGGTGTCCCCAGCGCTGGAGGCAGCACTGCAGGGGGGTCTCCCCAGAGCGGAGCAGAGGGGCAGAATCCCCTCCCTGGCCCTGCTGGCCACGCTGCTGGGGATGCAGCCCAGGATGCGGGGGGCTTTCTGGGCTGCCAGCGCACATTGCTGGCTCATGTTGAGCTTCTCATCCACCAACACCCCCAAGTCCTTCTCCTCAGGGCTGCTCTCAACCCATTCTCCACCCAGCCTGGATTTGCGTCTGGGATTGCCCCGATGCACGTGCAGGACCTTGCACTTGGCCTTATCCTACGAGCAAATACTCAGGAGGTGTTAATATCCAAAGAAAAAGGACTTTTTGTGAAGGAAAAGGGGCAGGTGAGGACAATCGCTCACCCGCCCAGGCTCCCGCGGAGGGGGCGCGGCCACGGATAGCCCCGCCCCTCGGTGCGCTCCCGCGCCTGCGCAGTATCTCCCGGCGGGCAGTCTCGCGAGACTTCCCCCCCCTACCCTCAGCGGCGGCCCGACGGGATCTTTCGAGAAGTCCCCCCGCCCCGAGGAGGCAGCGCCCGCCGCCGCCGCGCATTTAAACGGGCCGAGCCGCCGCTCTCCTGCTGCCTCAGCCCCTTCCCTTGTCGCAGACATGTCGGTGGTGGGCATCGATTTGGGTTTCCAGAGCTGCTATGTGGCCGTGGCCCGCGCCGGCGGTATCGAGACCATCGCGAATGAGTACAGCGACCGTAGCACGCCGTGAGTGGGGCTCGGGGCGGGCCGGGCTGAGGAGAGGGGCTGAGGTGGCGGCCTCCCGCTGAAGGGAAGGCGCCCGCTGGGCCCCGTCCTGCTGTGGCGGGGAGGGAAGTGGGCTGGGGTCGGAAGAAGTGGACTTCTTTAGTAAGTGCTGAAAGAAAGAACAGGTATCATGCGGCAAACATGGAGAGATGTTCCGGATGATTCTCTCCGCTCCTTTCCTTTTTGTGTAGTGTGACCAGTTTGTCCTCCCTGAGGCAGGGCTTTGCTGTTAAGAGGATGCGGTCCGTGAATAGAAGAAAAAGCAACCGTATCTTTCGGTGCTAGAAGTCACAAAGCTTAATTTCCTGTATATCTAAAAGCATACTTCTGTTCTCCTGCGGTACAAGTCTTGTTTCCCCCAGTGGAGCCGGACCGTGGAGGTGAACACTGAGCCTGTGCTTAGCTCTGTGCGAGCTCCTTGGCCTGCTGTTGGGTCAAAGCTTAGAAAAGCTTCTTAGCAGCCTTCCTTTCAGTCTATGCATTTCTTTGTTCAGCAAAAAAATTCGCACTTTTTCTTGAGTATTGGGTCTTTTAAACTCTCACTTGAAACTAGCCACCAGATTGACAAGTTATGGGGAAGCGGAATATGAATAGACAGTACAGTGCCAGACATCTGCCTTCCTGGGAAGGGAACTAACTAACAGTGCAATTTGCTGGTGAACTTGGTCTTTAAACATGTTATACTTCACAATGTTTACAGCATATTCTAACTCAGCTTATATAAACAGACCTCCCAACGCATCCCAAAAAGAATGTGCATTCTTTATTTTTAATAAAAAACTTACTAAGAAGGACAGGGAGGACTGGGATAAAACTCTTCTAAAGATGAATTGCAAAACAGAAAGCCTGATTCAAAAAGTCAGTGCTTAGGTGGAAAAGGAACTTCCAGTGCATCAGACCTGGAGGGGAGCTGTTTGGAAAGTTGTCGTTAAAAGTGTTTCTACAACTTACCATGTGTTGTAGTATAGATTTATTTTCAGAAGATACTAAAATAAGTAGCTGTCTTGGTGAGTCAATTGTATTATCCTGTTTTTTTTCTTTCAGAGCCCTCATATCTGTTTAAAAAGACCAGAAGCATAAAATGGCCATGCTTCTTTCTAATTAGGCAGTCCCTCAGCTCTGTTTGCCTGTTACTGTCTCTAAGCAATGAATAAATGGAGAAGGAAATTTTTCATTTGGTACGTCTGCTAGAGTAAGGACTAGTCTCTTAAGTATTCCCAATAATATGGAAGTTTAAAAGTTAGATGTACTAGGAAAAATAGTTAATGTAAAGCATTTCAAAGCAGTCTTCTAATATCTTTAGGCATTTGACCCTCAAGAGAGTTGAGGTTCTGCCTTTATATGTTTGAGATATGAACACAGATCTCGCTCATTGAAGGAGATGAGCTATATGAAATATATATGCATCTTTCAGGAAATAATTCCGTTACGAAAGCCTGAAGTGAAATTGGAAAAAAAATAGCACAACGAAAGAGTTTTTAACAGGACTTAGTCTCCAAGTACTGTTCTGAGGGAATACAGAAAACCACTCTGTAAGCAAGCACATGTATTAAAATAAATTCTTAATGACTTCTAAGTTTCTGTCTTGGAAACAGCCTGATTCAAAAAGTCAGTGCTTAGCATTTATTTACAGTGAGCTCTGGGGTGAGTCACGCAAGGTGTTGTGACAGGTTTCCTCAGGAATCAGCTCATGATCAGGGTTAAACACTGTTTTATGTTTTCTGTGATGGCACCCAAGTTTTGTGAAGGATTAGCAGATAGGTGTTACTGTAGTCGTTTGTATTAGTAAAGTGAACCCTACTGAACATGTTGTACTTAATTCAGTGGCACAGATGACATTTTCACTGAATCTGCTTTCAGCTCTGTACTTGGATTCTTCCAGAATCCTTTGAAACTTGAACTTGTGTATCCAAAAGCAGCGCAAAACATGTTTGTCTTTGAATACGGTATTCTGAAAATGGAAAAGTGATAGGGAAAGCTCGTAAAAAATGAGAAGGGGGGGGAAATTAAGGTTGTTTCCTTATCTCTGTAAGGATGAAGGGACTTGGATTAAGTGAAGTAGTTGTAACTGAACTTATGAAGCTAGCACTGATTTTCAGTGTAGAGGAAATGTGCTGTCAGGGAACTGGGGATGTCTTCCAAGGAAGTGAAAGCGGGTGGGAGGGGCAAGGGTGAAGTAATGCCTGCAGGTGTGTTAAGTAAGGTCAAAGCTCTGCTTCATTAGACCTCTGATGACCTCCTCTGTGATGGTATGTTTCTACTTAAAATGCTATGGTTAGTTATTCAACTTCCAGTAAACTATGTAGTAGTATAATTTGTATTTAATGAGTTAACCCTGGTTCCAGTGGTGAACCGATCTGGGGAATGAGACTGGCTGAAACTTCTTCCCTCCCTCTTCCTAGTTTAACTTATGTCTGCATAGCTTCCCAGGGCTTGGTTGGGAGCCTGGGTTAACTTGGGAGAAGGGTTGGGATGGGCAGAAGGGGAAGGAGTGCAGCAGAGTAGAACCATCCTGTTGTCTAGCTGCAGCTGCTCAGAGGAGGTTGCCTGTTTATAAAGCCAAGGAGGGGGCAAACATGTTTAAGAAGAATGTATGTGCTTAATCATTTTATTCCCAGCATACAATATGGAAGCTTGAAATTTTGATTACTGTGCTGTATCCTTCTGTTGAGACAGACTTCTACCTTGAGCTTTTAGTCTGGCAGGCTTAGAGAGTTCTGTAATTTAAATCAGTGGATTTGTGGTGAGTGGGGGCTGATAGCTTGTAATAATAGCTGGATATTTTTTTTGTCCATGAGAAAAGCAACAATTCAGGTTCATGTCCTAATACTTTCTGGAGACCAGAGTAAATTAATAACTAGCTTCCTGCTCGGGGCTCATTGGGCTTTTAGCTGTGTGCTGTGCAGCTCCTGTTCACCTCATGTGGGCCTTAGGGTCTGCCTAGCACAGAACTTCCTTGCTTTTTGTTAACTAATCCCTTGAATTGTTGTTTCAAATAATAACAAATTCATTCAGAAATGTTAATCCTGTTGCAACATATGCTTTAGGGTGGACCTTGTTTTGTTAAGTTATTCATAAATTGGAGGAAGATATAAAACCAATGCAGTTATATCACTGTAGTCTTCACTTCTGTTTTTGACAGTTGCTGTTTGGAAGACCAATTCTAAACCTCAGGCTGAGTTGGAATTTGTTTCTTGTGGCAGCCCTATGGCATAACCCTGCTGTAAAGCAGTTTCTTGACCTGCTGCATAAAGAGCAGCTTAATTATGCTGTTAGTATGTTATGTGAATACTAAAGATCTGCTTGACTAATAGCAATTTTTCCCCCCCTCTAATTTTACCTGGGTGGTATGAGGAACTTGGATTAGAGGGCCAGATTCAATTTTGTTAGGGCTTCTACAGTTTAAATAGGTGAATAGAGAGGATTGATAGGTCTAGGAATTTCTCCAAAAGGGAGGATTTTTTTTATTCTATCTTTTTCAGAACTGCAAGCTATCACAAATTAGTTTATAATGAAGTATGGCTTTTCTTTCTGTAATCTATGTTATTTTAGTGAGTACAGATTAAACCCATAAACACCAATCTTTCTCTGCAGATCTTGTCTTCCTGCTCTTGAGGGGTTTGCTTTAAAACTGAAAAGCTTAGTTAGCATTTGGTACAGATGTATAGGAATGATTTTCTTAATATCTGATTAACTTTGTATATTTCTTCTGAAGAGTTGAATGTTTCCTGTATTGTTAGTGAATGACTTATCTTTTGAGTGGCTTAGATATGCAGGTAACTATTGAGATAAAAGGTGTCTACCTGGTTATTACCTAACCGTAAAATTTGAAATAGCATGAATAAGTTTGGTTTTAGTGCTATTCTGCAGTGAGGAACATTACTGTTTTATTGTAACAGAGTGCCTGTTTCTTTCCAGAATTCACAGAACGTTCCATGCATATATTGCAGTGAGTGAGCAGCTTTTTTTTTAAGGCACCAAACACTGTTTAAAATATTTCTAGTCTAATTAATACTAGCAACACTTTTTAACAAAAAGGCAGTGCAGTTCTACCAATCACTTACTAACTGGAAATCTTTCTTCTCATTATAGATCATGTATAGCCTTTGGACCCAAGAATCGCTCAATTGGTGCTGCAGCTAAAAGCCAGGTGAGCATATAGTTTGGGTAAGAGCAACTTTAGTAGTCAGAAATCAGATTAGCGGAATGTATTTTATATCACCAAAGACTCCAGAAGTCTCTGAGCTGGTGTCCTAGTGTCTACATAACTGTAACGAACAGCTGAGCTTAATTCAGCTGTTTGGCATGTAATGCTGTTTTGTCATCTTGGACAGAAATCTAAAGGTTGATAGTTGTACATAATGCAATGTAGGAAAATAAAATCTTTGCCTCTTAAGAAATTCTGATAAATACTATTTTTTTTTCTTAGGTTGCAAATATAAATTCTAAAACTAAGCAGTAGTGTTTCATTCTACTTCAGCTTGTTTCAGTTCATGTGCTGTGATAGCTTTTAATTATGTGGCTACATTCTATAGATTTCCATTAAGTGCATAATTTTGGCAGAAAGGGGACATAATTAAGTGGTTATACATATAGCTTTCTTGACTCTTTGTGGTTGAATTACAACCTAAGCATCTGTCTCGGGTGTTCTTGCTCATGCTTTGAGTTTCTGTTGGTGTAGGTAGGTAAACATGATTTAAGGACCGAGAAGGAAGCTAAGCTGATTTGTCCTGCTTGTGACATTTAGGTCCTGCTGTATCGTATCTTGTGTTGCTGTGAAACCCCTATAAAACATGACTCTTTTTTTGAAGTCCTCTACAGGAAGTGACTATTCAAACACTTGGTTTTTCTTAGCCTAAAATACCTAGAGATGTGTGAAGATTCATTTTCTAGAATACAAAAATGACTGGACACAACCATGTTATTCAAGAACAGAAGAACTGTGCTATAACTAAATACAGATGTTTTTTCTGCAATTGAGTGTCTACTTAGCTTAAAGAAATTCATTGATACAGAGATCCAGTAGAGATGAGGTATGTCCTGCAGAAACTAAACTTACAGAAAATCAAAACCAGGTTACTTAGGAAATAGACACTTGACTGAAACTGAATCACAGGTAAACGTTATATGGTACAGTGCTTGTCTGCTTTGTCAGTTACCGTGGTTTTTTCAGTATGTGTCTTGTTTAATTCTTTCATTTATATTAGAGCAAGTTTACTTGGCACTACATGAAAAGAAGCTATAATGATTTTTCAGTTCTCCACTTGCACTGATATCTGCTATTAATAAAAGACAATCTATCTTTTGTCAGTCAAATCAAGCTGACAGTATCATCTTGGGGCCCTCCTGACTCTTTAAAGCTTCATGACAAGTTCCTTGAGCTGTTCTGTGAGAATATCTGTGTTGACTGTCACATGCATGTGATGAACCTGAACTGGAGTTTACATCAATATGCTTGTTATGTTTGCTAAATTAGTGGCTGCAACACAATAGAAAGGTAGGGTGGTAGGAAACAGGCAAAGGGGAAGGACACTTTGCTAACACTTTTAAATTGTCCTACACATATGCTATGACAGTTGAGTGCTATTTTAATCAGTTTTTGATAGAATCGTGGCTCAGTTTTCTAGCATACATTTTTATCTTAAGTCTCAAATTCCTGTAGGTTACCTGAGCAATCAGAGGGAAGTTGCTTGCCTTCTAGCAACTGCCCTGATACTACTAAGAGACAAGTGACACAAGTATTCTGCCAAGGGAAGCATGAGAACAAAACTGTCTTCTGTTTGAAATTCAGATGTTCCCCTGACATGTTGTATTAAAGATTTCTTTTCCTCTAGGTTATTTCAAATGCAAAGAATACAGTACAAAGTTTTAAAAGATTTCATGGTCGTGCATTCTCAGATCCCTTTGTTCAAGCTGAAAAAGCAAGCCTTGCCTATGAACTTGTCCAGCTGCCAACAGGCTCAACTGGCATCAAGGTAAGTCTGGCATATTTGAAAAAGAACCAGAGGAGGAAACTGATAAAGTTTCCTTTTATCTCTTTATTTTGAATCTGCTTGCTGTAGTTCCTGTTCTCTTGTGAGTGGAGAGCCTTAAATAGGGAATAAAAGACTAACAATGCAGATGGTCTCTCCAGGTGTTGGGTGAGACTGATTTTACAGTTATATAGTTTCTCTGCCTTGCAAAGTCAGTCCCACACAAACTGTGTTAGCAGTGCTTTTTTTTTTTTTCTTTCCTTCACTCCATGGTGAATTTGGAAGACAAGCTACTTGACCAGTGTACGTACTTAGCTACTGTCTGGATACTGCAAGGGTGTAAAATGTCAGCTTAGTATGTCAGGTGAAATGGTAAAAACTCATCTTTTTCAGCAATGACTGAACTTCTGATTTGGATTTTAGCAATAACTAACTTACCTTCCTCCCTACTGTTTTGGTGTATCCTAGGCATTGTCTAGCAATCAGGGTTCAAAAAACATCTGTGTCCAGAGCAGCTTTGTGTATGTGAATTCTTAAATGTGCATTCCAGTACTTGTGTATTTCCTTCTTGTACTTGCTGTGCACAGCTATGCTATCAGAGAAGGTTGCTTTGAGCTGCATTACTGCTTTAGCTTGCTTTTTGTAAAGACCGTTTCTTGCATGTGTTCCTTATGTTTGTATAGCATGGTTTAACTGTAGTGTAATATGTATGTACACAATTTTTATTTGAAGGCCATGTATATGGAAGAAGAAAGAAACTTTACTATTGAACAGGTGACAGGAATGCTTCTTACCAAACTGAAAGAGACTGCTGAGAATGCGCTTAAGAAGCCTGTAGTTGACTGTGTTGTTTCTGTAAGTATGTGATAATAAATAAGTAAATATTTGATTAGTATCATAAACTGAAGAGATCAGTGGTAATAGCATTAAATTGCCCATTAAACCTGAATATTTGGGTATTTGCCTTTTCTATTTAAAGCTGAATCTTACTCACATCTCTTGTCCAAAACTAGACTTGCCTCATTAATGGTGAAATGTCTTAAATTGCTGCTAATTAGCAGCATAAATAATGATTGATACCGATTTCTGGCTCTTTGCTCATAAAATGAGTGGCTTGTGAGAGGGAATGGAAAAAGGTTCACAAAAAGTAACTTTGTCTTCATGTAATATTTTCTTTGCTTTTTCTCTGTTGCAGTTGAAATGAATGCTAAACTTGAAGGATACCTCAGCTATTCTCTATACCAAACCCCTATATGTACTTGTTCTAACTGTTTGCTAAAGATGGCTTTTCTAAATGCTAATATTAGCTGTCTGCTGCTCTTGCAGGTTCCTTGTTTTTACACAGATGCAGAAAGGAGATCTGTGATGGATGCTACACAGATTGCTGGTCTCAACTGTCTGAGACTAATAAATGAAACAACTGCAGGTAATACCTTCCTTTCTCTCTCACTAATATTGTAGTTTTATTAGATAAAAGGGCTTTTAATCTGTCACTGATCCATGCCCTCTGGAATTACTGCTGGTTTTGTAAACTTAAAATGGATTGGTTGATCATAAAGTTTCTTAAGCTCTAGTCTGTTTTTCTTCATTGCTTTACAGAGGCATAAAGATACTTTTCGAGTATGTTTTTCTTCATTGCTTTACAGAGGCATAAAGATACTTTTCGAGTATCTGTTTTAATGCAGCTACTAGGAAAGTCTAATGCTGTTTAATTTTCTTCCATATGCCTTTAGCATTGGGAATTTTGTTTAATGAGATAATCAATTTCTGTAGCTTGAAAAGTAAGGTGAAATACTAATGCTGTTTACTGATGTACCACTTATTTCTGAAAGAGTGGTTTCACTGAATGTCCTCTTTGACTCTTGTTTCTGTGTAGTTGCCCTGGCATATGGAATCTATAAGCAAGACCTGCCTGCCTTGGAAGAGAAGCCACGGAATGTTGTTTTTGTGGATATGGGGCATTCTGCATATCAAGTTTCTGTCTGTGCATTCAACAAAGGAAAACTGAAAGTAAACAATCTGTTATGCATCCATTTTGATCACCAGTAGTAATACTCATCAGTATATACATGACCTGTGACAGGCAAGCTTGCCTGTCCTTACATAAGCACGTCCAGACAGCTCAATTCTCATTCTTAAAATTGCACTTTGTCTGGAGTTAAAAGTAGGGCAGGGAACTAGAGGGCTTTTGAGTGATATGTGGAGGAAGCAAACATGCCTTAATCAGCAGACTTTGGCAAAGAATAAAAAACCTGGATTAAATTACTTATTTAGAAATTATCATATCTGACTGGATGCTGCTTTCAAAAAATAATCTAGTTCAGTCATGAGAGCCAGCATTAAAACAGGAATTCCTAGAATGGTATAAGTAACAAACGTTTTTTTTTAACACTCACTGTGCTGCTCATGTAAAAGAGTAAAAGCATTCTTAATTACTTTAAGCTGCGAATGGAAGTTAAGTAAGTTACAGTGTACTTCTAAGTGTAAGTTGCCAAAGCATTACTATTTTCCAGCAAATACTAAGATTTCTTAGTTGGCTCTTCTACAACTACAATCTGGATTTTTGCAGTTCCAATATCTTAATCAGCTAGAGAAACACAAATTTCAAAGCATGGGGTAGTGAAATGAAGAAAAGGGAAGAGTTGTGAAAGCATTAGTTTTGTTGTATCTCTGTTTCCTCATGTGAGGAAACGTAACCTACTTCGTGTTTCTCTCAGATTTGTCTTTTAAACTTTGAAACTGTAGAAGTATTGAAGGGATGCTTTTGAGTACAGAATGGAGAGCTGGACAGCAAGGCAGTTAAAACAATGTAGAGACCAAACCTAGTCTGATGGTGTATTGAGAATAATATGATACTTGCCTGATTTCTGTTCCTAAAAGAAAAAAGTTCACAATATCTTTCAAAAGTACAGTCAGCTGAGGTGGATGGGCTACAGATGTTCTTTGCAGATAATTGCTTCATCAAAAATCAGCACCTGTTTGCAAGAGTTAATAACATTTATTCTCTTCATGTTTTATTTTTAGCTTGGTGTAGGCATGTTCCACCCTTATGAGGCATCAAATATTAAACTGGGATATGATTCAAACTGACAGTGGCTAATCAGAGTTTAGAAACTCTGGTCTGCTTACAGTACAAGTTACTGAACAGATTGGGTTGCTAAGCCTTGCTCTATCTTCCTAAACTTCTTTTAAAAGTTGTCACCTGATCACAAGAAGGCTGGGTGCCCAAGGCTGCTTTTTAGCACTTGAGATAGCAGATGATTTTTTTTTTTCTCCTGGAGCTTGTAACTGCTGTATGTGTGCACTGCAATTCTTGTAAGAATTACCATTCACAAAGAGGTCTAATTTGTGTAGCTGCCAGAATTTGTCTGTTGTAATGGTGGTTCTTTCTCCAACAGCATTTTGAACATACCGTATCTAGTATCAGCTGAAAAAGGCACAGGGTATTAATGGTTTAGACTTAGTAGGCTTAAAAAAAAAAGCATCTCTTAGGATGTGTATGACTACTACTGCAGTTGCAATCCACATAAACTACCAGATATTAGTGATGCAATTGCTACTTAGATTGCCCTGAAATATAAGAGAATAGCTTAATTGTTGCCAGCAGTGTCCATGAAATCTGAAAGATGAGTATGAGACAAAACTCTGTTTGGGATAGGTTAGACCTCTAGATGAGGCTTATCAAAAGAAACCCCTCACTGGTGATGGTAAGAGCAGAATAAAAAAGAACTGTACTGCATTTTTTCTGTTGTGGCCGCACCAGTATAATTCTTCCTCTGTAGTAATATTGTAATACTTACTTTGATTTAAAGTTGGCCTGTATTTGAAACAAGCAAATGCATTTGACGTTGACTGCTGATTGGTTTCACTGAAGTAATGACAAATTGTACTATTACTGAAGAGTTCAATTTTTTTAAGGTTCTCGCTACATCATTTGATACAACACTTGGAGGCAGGAAGTTTGATGAGGTGTTAGTTGAATACTTTTGTGAAGAATTCGGAAAGAAATACAAACTAGACATAAAGTCAAAGATTCGTGCGTTGTTGAGGCTATATCAGGAATGTGAAAAACTGAAAAAATTGATGAGCGCTAATGCCTCTGATCTCCCGATGAACATAGAATGCTTCATGAATGACATAGATGTCTCTGGAACAATGAACAGGTAATGTTTATGCTTTTACAAAGGTAAACTTTAGAGTGCCCTTCATTCGGGTTGCTTCAGTCAAGAAATAAACTTTATAAAGTACTAGTTCTTAGGACTGGGGGGAGGTGGGAAATGTAAGAACAACATGCGCAAGGGTGCTGCTCAAAATAACAGTGATTAGAGACTGGTCAGTGGCCTTGAGTTAGAAGGAAGGGCTGTGAATGTTGCAAGTGTGCCTAGACTACTAGAACCAAGTTTGTCTGGGAGAATATACTGAACTCTAAAAGTAGGAATAGGGGAGAAAAAACCCTGCAGTATGTAGTTAAAAGGGCATTCTTTCAATTTTGGCATCCTGTTGTATTTGCAGTATTAACTTGCTTATGGAATGCTCTAGCTTTATTTATGGCTTCTTCCAACAGAAGCAAATTTTTAGAGATGTGTGATGGACTCCTTGCAAGAGTAGAACCACCCCTTCGCAGTGTGCTGGAGCAAGCCAGTAAGTGTATGCGCGTTCTGTATTCTGCATACAGAAAAGAGATCCATAATAGAAGCTTCCTTTTGAGTGTTGACAGAACTTGGACAGATGGATTTAGCACAGCTAACAATTTCTCACTTAGCAGTTACAAGCTTTTTAAAACTTTCACACAAGCTAAGATGCAAAATTCTTACTGCTTAGAAGCTTAGAGATCAAGGTTAAAGTAATGGTTGGTCTAGTAAAACTTTTCGTTTACAATGTAAGCATATTAATGTAAAACAAACATTTAATTTATAAAAACTAATGTCTAACTCCTTTCTAGAGTTAAAGAAGGAGGATATCTATGCAGTAGAGATAGTTGGTGGTACCACAAGAATCCCTGCTGTAAAAGAGAAGATCAGTAAATTTTTTGGCAAAGAAGTCAGTACCACTTTGAATGCAGATGAGGCTGTTGCACGAGGTTGTGCGCTGCAGGTAAAAAGTGCTGTTTGTTTTAGCTGTGAGTATTTTTATTGAAATTCATAAATATTTGAGCCAGAGTCCACAGGTAACACAAAAGATACTTCATGTGTATCATAGAATGGATTTAAATAAGCTTCAGGAAAGCAGTTGGAAGAGTGAGAATAGCAGCTTTAAGTGATTCCTTGGTGCTGTTTAAGCCAAATCAGTGGATTGGTGTAGCTTGTTGAAGTGAAATGTGTACTCTGCTTCTACTATGGCTGAAAACTGGTAGGCTGCTAAAGCTCATATGATGATGCTTTCTCCTCCAGGCTCCTTTGGGGGCCTAGGTTAAACAAGGGGTAAGAATTTTTTACAGCACTACTTTTAAACTTGTGATATGGCAGTTGCTTTATAACATGGATGGAAATTAAAGCTTAGGTTCTTGCTAATGGAAATCTGTGTCCTGAGCTGGAATCAGTCACTTGAATGGCTTAAGCAGTAGTAAATACTCTGTAGTTACTAGTGCTACCATCTTTGAATGCACCTTAATTTTGCTTTGATTGCCTCATTTCTCTCTTCAAATGTTTAATATGTACTTAGAGCTGTTCCATCATTGGTATGAACTAGATGTTGGAATCTGCTTAAGTTTTGTGTTAAGGTATGCAAAAAACCCTAGTACTATGTCACTCTAAAATGTAACTTTAATTGAGGTTTTCTGATTTCTTACGTTGACACTAAAAACAATTCAGCAGCCTAACCATAGTAAACCAAACTTGATGGCTCTAAATTAAGTTATGTATTTCCATTTTCAGAGTGAATGGATTGTGATAGCTTCCTGAAAAGAAACGGTACATATGAGCTTCCAGTGTTTATTATGCAGGTCCCAAGCCCATCAGTATTAGTCTCCCTTAACCTTGAGTAAATCTACATATTAAACAGCGTAAAGAGCTACTTGCTGAATTAAATTACTGTTCAGCTGAAGTTTGACTGTTTGTAATATGACTCTTGTGCTCTTTCAGTGTGCTATCTTATCCCCAGCTTTCAAAGTGAGAGAATTTTCTATCACAGATTTGATACCATATCCTATTTCTTTACGATGGAATTCACCAGCAGAGGAAGGGTTAAGGTAAAAAAAAGTTCAATCTTCTTGCATGATTACGTACAACTTAAAGCTACCTGATGAGAACTAGAGTAAATAACACTTTTACAGCAGTGCCTATTTAACAATTTAGGCATTGATACTTTTTAATGACAGTAGAAAAGAAAACCAGGAATGGATGGCAGTTTAGCACTTCCTACGTGGCTCTTGGTCTTATTTTAACCTAAAAGGTTAGGAGACTCTCTCGTCACTTCTTAAAGAAGCTTCTTAAAGAAGCTCTTCTTAAGGTTTAAGAGTATCTAGAAAACTTCTGTTAACTTTACTAGATGCATTATCCCCCGTACTGAATAAATGCTCTGTTTTCTCTTACAGTGACTGTGAGGTCTTTCCCAAGAATCATGCTGCTCCATTTTCTAAGGTCCTCACATTCTACAGAAAGGAACCTTTTACTCTTGAGGCATACTACAGCTCTCCCAAGGAGTTGCCTTACCCAGATCCTGCTATAGGTTAAGACCATTCTGTATCTTTAAGCCTTATTAATAGTCTTGTACATGTTTCAGGATTTCTTTCTGTCTAATTCTATAGTCTGGAAAGTGCAACCCCCTACAGATGCTGTAGGGACAGGTTTCTAAAGTCATGGATCTGCAGTAAAATGAGTGGAGTAACATGAAGTTTATGGGTAAATAAGCTAAATAAAGAGCATCCTAATGTTGGAGCAAACCTGGGAGGGGCATACTCAGAATTGTGCAGTCTTTTACTAAGCTACAAGTTAACACTAGCTTTTGCAGTATACCATAGAGAATTTCTAGTAGCCATGTATCCTAGCATTGCTGAATAAAACACTGAATTGCTTGACTTGAGTAGGATCCTCTGAGTGCATTGCAGTGATCTGTTGTCAGCAACAGTCAGGTTTTACTTGATATTTGGTGATTAAGTTAATCAAATGGTATGTTGTCTTCTCTCTGGGATTGTTTAGCTCACTTCTTGGTTCAGAAGGTCACGCCTCAAACAGATGGATCCAGTTCAAAAGTGAAAGTCAAAGTTAGAGTAAATATCCATGGTATCTTCAGTGTTTCAAGTGCATCTTTAGTGGAGGTTCATAAATCTGATGAGAATGAAGAGCCTATGGAAACAGATCAGCATGCAAAAGAGGAAGAGGTAATAAACTTCATTGCTCTTAGCTACTTAGAAAACTGGTAAAGCACAATTTGCCGTGTTCTGGGAAGGTTCTAAGACTTGTGTAAGGATTTAGTAGACGTGTCCAGTAACTAAAATATGAAGATGTGATTAAGTACTAATTGAAGTGTCATGACAGTGACGGGTGTCTTGAAACTAGGACTGTGAGGTATAGGTGAAATTCTTAATCACGGAGCTGTTGCTTGCCTAAGCAAAGACTAAAAGCTAATAACTTATGCCTTGAGACTCTACTTCAGTTTTCATTGTTTCCTTTGCCTAAAGAGCATTAGGTGTAAGTGAAGTGATCAGCTTAGGAACTGAAGCAATGATGTCCATTGTTTAATTCGTCAAACTGGATCTCTTTGTGAATTTCAGAAGATGCAAGTAGACCAGGAAGAGCAACAAAAGACTGAAGAACAACAGCAGGCTCAACCTGAAAATAAGGCAGAGTCTGAAGAAATGGAGGTAACACGAACACTGAGACTTCTGTTTTCTTACAGGCTACTTCTGGAAGATTTCTGAGAATATGTAGTGTGTGAGCATATCTGCTGCCTTTGTCATAGCTCTGGAAGCTAAACTCTTATTTGAATATATTGGGGTTAGAGCTTTAGAAGTACATAAATGGCATGGGTGATTACAGAACCTGTCAAGTGACCTGGTACTTATAAAATGGGTGAACTCTCCTGTTCATGGCAGAAATAATCATTTAGTTTTCAATAACTTAAATACTAGAAAAGTGTTCTTCTCTAAGCACCGTCATGCCTATAAATGTACTCAGTGTGCCCAGTGAAGTTCAGTCATTGCATTAATTATCTGACTTCTTTAGCAGCTAAAGTGTCAGAATGACAGATAGAATGTAGTTCTGATGTTGAGGTGCACTAACTCAGTAATACTTTTTTATGTGGTAAGTCTTGAATACTCAGCTTGAACTGACTGGTAATGCTATTTTTACTTTGAATATATTTCTTTAATGCAGACTTCTCAGGCTGACTCAAAAGACAAGAAAGTGGATCAACCGCCTCAAGCCAAGAAGGCTAAAGTAAAGACTACTACAGTAGACCTTCCCATTGAGAATCAGTTGGTGTGGCAGATAGGGAAAGACATGCTGAACTTATTCATTGAGAATGAGGTAAACTCGTACTTGCCCAAGCTAAAAATATTGTTACTTGATCTACAGAAATTTTGCTGTTTATTGAACGTGGTTAATGTTTAAGGGTGATCAAGGAAAGATGCAATGCAATTTTTTGACCTGCATTTTTTGAGGGGAACAACAGTGCACCATGGGGCCAAAATATTATTCCTGTTAACTGAATGCTGTAATTCTTACTGAGCGGGTGTCCTGCAGGAAAGCTAGTTCACAGGGTGATTTTTTTTTTTTTTTCCAATATCACCTGCAGTTACAAGGTACTCAACAGCTACTACCATCAGGGTGAAGGTTCCTCAACTGGAGCAAGATTGTTTTGTACTGTATTGGATATCCCACCAAAACAGAAATTAGTTTTTACTAATGTGCTGTGTTTAGAACAGTTCTGTAAACCACAGTATTTCAAAATCTTTAGTCAAACTTAAGCCTTTACTAACAAGGAATCCTGGCAATAAATAACTAGCTTTTTAGCCAACTAATTTGACAACTTGTTCACAGGGTAAAATGATAATGCAGGATAAGCTCGAGAAAGAGAGGAATGATGCCAAGAACGCAGTGGAAGAATATGTGTATGATATGAGAGACAAACTCTGCGGTATTTATGAGAAGTTTGTTAGTGAAGATGTAAGTATTGCTAGTTTGATTGTCCTCATATTTTGTTACAATGAACGGTTGTATTGTAATAACCTTTGACCTGTATCAGATGTTGTGTTTAGTTAGACTGTATTTTCAGACTTTAGATTTGGAGAAACAGCTTTTCACCTTTCTGGCTATGAAGATAACCTTCTAAGTGTGGCCCAAGTACAAGTAGATGGTACCCAGGATATGTTGTGGTCTTTTCCAAAATAGTTGCAGCAACTAAGATATTATCAGAGCATGTGTTTTTTTTAGGCTGAAACAGACTAGGAGCACTTGCACAATCATTTTGAGGCAACCTGTTCTATTTTGGCTTTTTGTCAATATTTAGGAATAGTTTAAGATAAAAAAAAAAAATAATCAAAGAACAACCCTACCTAGGAACATAGTAGGTGGGATTAGTCTGACTTAAAATTGGGCACCTGTATCTGAACAGGTTGCCTAAAATTCTCTTGGGGGTATTAAATTAGCTTTCCCTGGTGTATTAAAGGAGCTTGGTGTGTAATTAATATAATTGTAAGTTAGATGACTACATTAGTCAGATGAATTGCTCCAAACTCTTGACTAGCTCTCCATTGATTATAATAGGAGCCTTGCCAGCAACGTGTCTGCAGAGCCTACATACCTATTTCAGAGCTAAAACTGGGACAAGTCAAGTGAGATTCATGGCACCTTTGCTAAAGACAAGTTCCACTCTGTTCTCAGACTGCTCATACAATGATGATGAAAATGTGAAGAAAAAAAGGGTGGGGAAAGGTTTTTATGTGACAGTATTGATCTGAGTAGTGTGTGTCATAGGTGGTTCTTCCTTAAGCCTGGTGTCCACCACAAAGCCATATTTGAAGAGTAATTTTTCCTTATTTTTCACTAGAATAGGATAAAGAATTTCAGAGAGAGTTCTTTACATACTAGAATATAACCCTTCCAGAGAGATTTCAGGTATCATTTAATACCATCTGCCATCCAATAGAACTATCTCACCTACCTATTTTGTGTGGATTGCTTCAGGATCGAAATAGCTTCACGCTGAAGCTGGAAGATACAGAAAACTGGCTTTATGAGGATGGTGAAGACCAACCCAAACAAATATACATTGATAAATTAACAGAATTGAAGGTAAGTGGTTCTTGCATTCCCATCGGAATTTACTGAATCTAGAAAATGTTGTTCAAGCAGGGAGCTGTTGTAGGTCTACTAATTCAGAGATTAGCAGTGGTAACAAACTACTTAGTTTGCTTATTAAGTATATGAGGAGCAGATCTCTGATAGACTTGTAACCATACAGAGTTGAGGGAGACTCAGTCACTCCTGTAAGTGGAGGGAAGAGTAAAAGTTTCATATGTACCCTATCAAATTTTGCAGGATCATATTGTGGCACTGCTTGGTTTTTGATACCTATTGTACTTTTTTTCAGACTCTGGGTCAACCTATTCAGGCAAGGTTTCAAGAATCAGAGGAAAGACCAAAAGCATTTGAGGACTTAGGGAAGCAAATTCAACAGTACATGAAAACTGTTCATGCATTCAAAGCAAAGGTATTTCCATACTTCTGGCAAATGCAAGGAAGTGGTACAAATGTCTTCTGAATTTTAAGTAAGCTCCTTCAAACAAAAAGCTGGTGCAACCTCCTGGCTAGCTTCTAAGTTCTTGATACTTATCATATTTTCAGAAGTGGATGTTGGCTTGAAAATTTGACTGTCTTTTAAATCAGGTGTTGACTTCCTTATGGTGGGGAAAATGCCAGCAGCAGTAGAACTTCAGTTCTCTGGTTAGAAAGCTGAGGGTGATCAGTTTAATTGCTGTGCTAACTAGAACAGCCTTCTGGCTAAATGGTCTTTCTAGTATTTTGAGATCTAAAAGCTTGAAGAAATAAGCAAGTGATTTAGTAGTAGCATGAAAAATACTTGTTTTGACCATCTAATTTGACTGTTTCAGGATGAACAGTATGACCATCTAGATGAAGCTGATGTAGCGAAAGTGGAGAAGAGTGCCAATGAAGCTATGGAGTGGATGAACAATAAACTTAATCTTCAAAACAAGAGAAGTCTTACTTTGGACCCAGTTATAAAAGCTAAAGACATACAAGCTAAAACTAAAGTAAGTCTTGCTACATAATTTACTGAATTTCCATTAATCTTTCTGTTTTCTTGGTCTAGTTGTTTGTGCTCAGAGGAAAACTGAGGTGAGAAATCTCTAATAGAAGGACAGTGACTAGGTATTAATCTGTTAAACATGTATGGGGGAACATCAGCTGTCAACTTGAATGCCTGTCTGGTGTTGTCAAAAGTTAATTTGAGCAACAGGTTAAAGTACTAACTGTTTTATTTCTGTTTGCTAGGAGTTGGCAGGTATTTGTAATCCTATAGTCACAAAACCAAAACCCAAAGTTGAACTCCCAAAGGAGGAGCAGAAACCAGCTGAACCCAATGGACCAGTAGAAGGTGCGGGAGAAGCCACTAGTGGGTCCCAGGCTGCTGAGCAGAGTGCTGCTGCTGCCCCCACAGCCACGGAGAAGAAGCTTCCTGAAATGGACATTGACTGAATTTCAGCACTTGTTTATATTATTGCAAACTACAATAAAGCTTTAAGTTGTCAACTTTGTATGTTCTGAATACAAATTGAAGCAAGTCAGTACCACAGCACTCTTAACTTTTGGAGATGTTTGGTCAATACATCAAGTTGGAACACCTAGGTAGCAACTACTCAAATAAGCAGTATTTCTTGCCATTATGATTGTATTTAGAAGTTTTGGTAGAGCCATAAGCTGATTCTCCCTTTTCAATATATATGGTGAGCCAATCTTATTTTAAAGTAGTGAAACAGCAACCTCTGAAGTCTAATTTGGCATGCTGTTGATTGCTTTCCCTTGTGGATTACAGCAACAGCATTTGTATAAAGTGTTCAGTAATGCTTGGACTGCAAGAGGATAATGGGGGAGAAGAGGTGCTCCTCCTAGAGCCTGAAGTGTAGTCTTTAACTTGCTGACCTTAATCTAGCCCTCATTTTAGTGTTAATGCACTAATCTAAACATGTTAACTTGTAGTTACACAAGGCTTGCAAATTGGTACCTTTATTCCTCAGCTGCTGCCCTTACATCACCATGGTCAGCCTGGGCTCCCCTTCACTTACCTGATCAGTAGAACAGCACCTGTACACTCCTGTGGCTCGGACTGTGACTGTGCTCTTGGACATGAAAGTGTGAAACAGCTGATTTGACCATGTAAACCTGTTGTCTCTAGTTAAATTAGCTGCTGGTAGAAAGAATGAATACTTGTATTTTGACTGCTTACACTGATAGCCCATTCTGACTTGTTCCTAACTTTTTCTGAAGGGGGTATGAATGCTTCCACGAGGCCTTCATTTGGAATGCTTGGGTTTTTGTTTTTTTTTTTTTTTCCTCCCCAGGAAAAGAAAGACCTGTCTGATTTGACATTTTTTTTTTCTATGAGCTTTATACAATGATGTGCTTCTAGTACTGGTTGTCATTAAACTTGCAAACATGAATTTGTATGTGTTACAATCCAAAGCTGAACCACCCATTCAGATATTGCAAGAAATAAATGCACTGGATTCTACTGGATCACCTTCTCCAGCTGTTGATTGCAGTAAAGAGACAGCAGGGGTGGGGTAGAGGTGAGGGGGGTGTGTCCTAATTATTGGACCTGTTCTGAGGGTGTTGAAGGCTTTAATGCTTTTCTTGGTGAAGATGCGCTTCAGAGGCGTCGATTCAAACCCACGTTAATGAAGCAGCTTTAATAAACACCAGGGGGGTCTGTACCGGCTGAGAGTGCTTGGGGCGGGGCGGCTGGCGGCCTTCTCTGGGCCTGTGAGACCCGCCCCGGGCCGCGCTGGGGGCTCCCGGGCTGGGCCGCGGCCGGGCGCTGCCGTTCCTCCCGGCCGCCGGCGGCGCTGCGGGGCGGCGGGGGAGCGCGGCGAGGCCGGGGGCGGGCCGTCGCCTCCGCCCGGCTGCCGCTCCGTTCCCCTCCTCTCCCCGCCTCCGCCGTGCTGTGCGCGGCCAGGCCGGGCACCGCCTCGTCGTCCCCGGGCCCGCACTGCTGCCCCGCGGCTGAGGTAACGGGTGAGGCCGGCCGGGCCGGGCCGGGCCGGGCGGGGACGGGCGGAGGAGCGGCCCGCAGGAGCGGGTACTGTGCCGCAGGGCCGGCAGCGCTGGGCGGGTGGGCCGCGGAACGCCCGGCGCGGCCCGGGCCTCCCTGCGCCCCGGCGGGATGGGGGGATGCGGGGCTGCTGCTGCCGCCCGTCGCCTCAATAGAGCTGGCGGCACGCTTTAGGTGTGGTGTGTGCCGGGGAGATGATGGGAGGGCTGGAGCCCCTCTGCTGGGAGGACAGGCTGAGAGAGTTGGGGGTGTTCAGCCTGGAGAAGAGAAGGCTCCGGGGAGACCTTCGAGCCCCTTCCAGTCCCTAAAGGGGCTCCAGGAAAGCTGGGGAGGGACTCTGCTTCAGGGAGTGGAGCCATAGGACGAGGGGGAACGGTTTTACACTGAAAGGGGGGAGATTTTGATGAGATATTGGGAGGAAATTGTTTCCTGTGAGGGTGGTGAGACACCGGCCCAGGTTGCCCAGAGAAGCTGTGGCTGCCCCATCCCTGGAGGTGTTCAAGGCTAAGTTGGGCGGGGCTTGGAGCAACCTGGTCTAGCGGAAGGTGTCCCTGGCCATGGCAGGGGGTTTGGAACTAGATGGTCTTTAAGGTCCCTTCCAACCCAAACCATTCTATGATTCCGTGAAAAAATGGGAATGGTTGAAACTGAAATAACAATTGTACAGCTGCTTGTGTGGCAGAGCTAGACCTGAAAATTCAGCTTTTCCTTTCATTCCTTCCACTGCTCCCCATATGTTTTTTTGGTTGTGTTTTTTCTTCCCCGTGCAACTGGTTTGGAAGGGCCACTTCTTCTTGTCTGTTTAGCAGCGAATAATCTCCCTGACCGGTGTGTGGGGAAGCAGCGGGGTGGGATTTCTGTTGACTTCAGTGGGGCCCTTATCAGGGTCCTGATAACAGGTAACAGTCCGGGTAACAGAATTGCAGTGATCTCAGCTTGTACGCATAAATGAGTTACTGCTATTAGAGCTGTAAAAAGATTATTCAGAATTACTGAGTGTGCCTGCTCAAATGAAAAGTTTGTTAGTGTTCATAATGAAAACGGTGAGAGGACTTTAATCCTTCTGAGCGTTTGTTTGTTTGTTTGTCTACAGGCAGCTCAGAAGTGCCGGTGCCGTAACCATATGCACTTCCATGACAGAAGTTGACGTTTTTCGTGCCGGATATGATAAAAAGCTTATGACCTCTAGTTCTCCCAGAGGAATGATCAGAGGCTCTGCTCTGGCCTTGCTAACGTGGCTGTCCTTGGTCAGCAACCAGCACCTACAGCTTTGCCACTGCGCATTTGTGAATAAAAAGGTAATCTGTTAAATGTGGCTTTATTTCCCTAAATCTAGAACTGAAAAAATATAGGAGTGCATCTACAAGATGCTTGTGTAGCATTTGAAGTTTCTTATTGATATCTTCAATAACTTTAATCATAAATGCAGCTGTTCGCTTGTTTGTTTTAGAACACTGGATGAAAGATACTGTTACTAATTCCTCTTTTTTTTGGGGGGGGGGCAAGGGGAGAGGTCTGTTTTCCCTTTCAAACATTAATGAAATCTTCCTGTGTTGCTTTTGCCATCAGTGTATTTCACTGTTTTTTCCCCCTTTAGAGCTGTCTTTAGCCACTAACACTTAAACAGTTTTCTTTTTGACTTTTCTGTTAAGGTGTTCTTTTATTTTATAAAGCTATCGGATACTTTTTTAACCTGTAAAAAAGCTTATTTGTATTTTACATTGTTTTATATTGGTTACTTGGGTTTGTAAATCTTACAGTAGTATAAAATAGATACCCCAAATTAATAGTTTGAATAGGATGCGTTAACTCAGTTGATCTTGTAGAGTGGTATTAACTCCACAGAAAATTTAAATGTCTTCAGAAGACAAAGAAGCTCAGGAGGATGAGCTGCTGGCTTTGGCTAGTATTTATGATGAAGATGAGTTTAAGAGAGCCGAGTCAGCCCAAGGAGGAGAAACAAGAATTTGTCTGGAGTTGCCCCAAAACTTCAAAATTTTTGTGAGTGGTGAGTTGAGATATCTTGTTTTATCCCCAAATTAGTTTTTAACAAGCTAATTTTCTGGTACATGCTTAGGCAGTTGCTGCTTCAGCGACCTATAGGAGCACCGACCAGAGAAAGCCATGACTGAGCCTCTGCTGTGCTTGTGTTGGGGTTTATATCCGAGTGGGTGATTTCATCCTTGTACATATAACCTCTTCAGTGAACTTTACACTTAGAGATGAGTAATAGTATTTCTTTGGAATAATTAAGTTCTGTTGTTTTGGGTTTTGTGGTTTTTTTTTGGTTGGTTGGCTGGTTTTTCTCCCTTGAGGATATGTCTTTCCAGGTTCTTGGTTTGTGCAGGATCTGATATTTCACAGTACTGGTGTTTACCGATTTAACCGTATATGTACAATCCCACAAAATTTTACTGCACTGAGAAGTTTTGTTATTTAGAGTTGAATAAATAATTTTAAACCCTGAAATTTATTGAATGAAGAGAGATATATTGAGTGCTGTCATAAACAGTTACAGTTCATTAGTTCATTAGTTTTCATTTTCTTGTTATTTCTCGAACTGTCTCAATTCTCTTTGATTCAGACAATTCCACAGAAAGCCTGCAGAACAACGGGTTTGAATACACCGTTTGCTTTCTGCCTCCCCTTGTGCTGAATTTTGAACTCCCACCAGACTACCCATCAACCTCCCCACCGCTGTTTACCCTCAGTGGAAAATGGCTCTCCCAAGCCCAGGTTTGCAAAATAGTTTTAACATTTTAACAGCTTTTGTGATCATGAGTAAGTTCGTAATTAAAGTGCTCTGGGGGATGTTAATGTAGTAGATGAAAGTAAAATTAAGACATAAACAATTACATTGCTCTTTCAGTTGGCTCTTCTTTTGTTTCGTACTTGTTTTTATTTGGTCACCATTCTGAAGAATGAAAGCTTGCATCTATGAGCATTATTTTTATATGTATTTTATGTATATATAAAAGCTGTAGAATCTGAAATCTAAATATAGAATCATAGAGTCATCTAGGTTGGAAAGGACCTTTAAGACCATCGAGTCCAACAGTAAGCCCAACACTGCCAAACCCACCACTAAACCATGTCTCTCAGCACCACATCTGCCTGTCTGTTAAAGACCTCCAGGGATGGCGATTCCACCACTGCCCTGGGCAGCCTGTTCCAGTGTTGGATAACCCTTTCAGGGAAGAAATTGTTCCTAAGATCCAGTCTAAACCTCCCCTGGTGCAACTTGAGGCCATTTCCTCTTGTCCTATCGCTTGTTACTTGGGACAAGAGACCGACCCCCGCTGGCTACACCCTCCTCTCAGGTAGTTGTAGAGAGCGAGAAGGTCTCCCCTCAGCCTCCTTTTCTCCAGACTAAGTAATCCCAGTTCCCTGCTGGCCACACTATTGCTGATACGGGCCAGGATGCTGTTGGCCTTCTTGGCCACCTGGGCACACTGCTGGCTCGTATTCAGCTGGCTGTTGACCAACACCCCCAGGTCCTTTTCCGCCGGGCAGCTTTCCAGCCACTCTTCCCCAGGCCTGTAGCGCTGCATGGGGTTGTGGTGACCCAAAGGCAGGACCCGGCACTTGGCCGTGTTGAACCTCACACCATTGGCCTCAGCCCATTGATCCAGCCTGTCCAGATCTCTCTGCAGAGCCTTCCTGCCCTCCAGCAGATCGACACTCCAACCCAACTTGGTGTCATCTGCAAAATTCCCGAGGGTGCACTCAATCCCCTTGTCCAGGTTGTCGATAAAGATATTAAACAGAACCAGGCCCAGTACTGAGCCCTGGGGACCACCACTTGTGACCGGCCGCCAACTGGATTTAACTCCATTCACCATGACTCTTTGAGCCTGGCCACCCAGCCAGTTTTTTACCCAGTGAAGAGTATACCCGTCCAAGCCGTGAGCAGCCAGTTTTTCCAGGACAATGCTGTGGGAAAGGCTCTGCTAAAGTCCAGGTGTAAATATGCGCTAAGGAGGACCATGGGAGAGGAAAACAGTAATAAGTTGTCAGAACTTACTGAAATCTGGAATTGTTTTTTCTTTTCTAGCTCAGTGCTCTCTGCAAACACTTAGACAACGTATGGGAAGAGAATCGAGGCTGTGTGGTCCTATTTGCCTGGATGCAGTTTCTGAAGGAAGAAACACTGAGTTACCTGAATATTTCCTCTCCATATGAGCTAAAAATGTGCCATCAAGGGAATGGGCAGAGTAGGACACCTTTGGTCCCTCTCGACGCTGAGAAGGATTGTGGTGGTGGAGCAGGCTCTGGCGCAGCTGAAGAAGAACTCATCGATGCCAGAGCTGTACAGGATGTGGAATCGTTATCAAGTCTGATTAGGGAAATCTTGGACTTTGATCAGGCTCAGAGGAGGAAGTGCTTTAATAGTAAGATGTACTTGTGCAATATCTGCTTCTGTGAGAAGCTGGGCAGTGAATGTATGTACTTCACTGAGTGCAACCATGTATACTGCAAAGCATGCCTGAAGGACTACTTTGAAATACAGATCAGGGATGGTCAGGTCCACTGTCTCAACTGTCCAGAACCAAAGTGTTCTTCTGTTGCTACTCCTGGCCAGGTAATAGAAGTATGCAAGCAGTCATGGTAGAGTTCTGCTAACTTACCAGTAATTACAGAAGACAAGGTGTGGCTTTTCATGGTGAGCATTGTGAATATACCTGGGGAAGCTTTTTTTCATGCTCTGAGCCACACAGAGGCATCAGAGCTAAAATATGGCATGTATTTTGCCTGCTCTGGCATTGGTCAGAGGCCTGAATTAATGTCCCATTGCATTTGACACTGCATGTCTTTAATTTGATTACTTAACTATTATTAAAATAGCATTCTAGGAGTAATTTCTTGACCTGATGGAGAAAATAAAGTGGATTCATCCCAGCTGTAGGTACTTTTTCATTGACTTGCTGTTTTTTGCTGAAGCTAGCAGGCTCAGAATTTCAAATACATGTCATCTTTCTTTGATCTTTGTTTAGGTTAAAGAGCTGGTTGGAGAGGAGCTGTTTGCACGTTATGACCGTCTGCTTCTGCAGTCCAGCTTGGACCTGATGGCAGATGTAGTGTATTGTCCTCGCCCGGGCTGTCAGACACCGGTCATGCAAGAACCAGGTTGCACCATGGGCATATGTTCCTGTTGCAACTATGCTTTTTGTACTCTCTGTAAAATGACTTACCATGGGGTCTCTCCATGTAAAGTTACTGCGGGTGAGTCACTGTATTTCAGAAATGAAACAAGAAACAATTAATTCTTGTGTGAAAAAGACGGAAAGTCAGGAATTAGGCAAGGAAACTCATCACCGTGTGAGTTTTCTAAAAGATGAGACAGATTCATTTGGAGTAGGTCTGTTGCTGGCAGTTAAAAGTATTTGTTTGATGACACTCCACAGCTCAGGAAGTCCCTAGACTGCTGATTGCCAAATTCTGAGAGGCCATAGCAGGGGAAGAATAATTTTATATGTGCCTTTTTTTTAACCCTTTCCTGTGAATCCACTACTTCCTGTTGTCAGAGTTGATACTGGAATCAGGTGGATGCTTCTCTATCTGTTTGGCCTCAAAAATCACGTGACGAAGTTTCATTAAATGTGTGTGTTCAGAAAAAATATTTCGGTTTTTTAGTTTATTTTACACTGTAGATTTTTTTTCTAATTCCATTGACTCCTCTCTTTTATAATGTATGTATTCTAATGTTTTAGTTGCTTTTTAATTAATTATGTTAGTTTTCTTTGAGAATACTTCATGCTGTTGTTCAAGGTCAGGTGGGACGGGGCTCTGAGCAACCTGATCTGGTTAAAGATGTCCCTGCTCATGGCAGGGGAGTTGGACTAGATGACCTTTAAAGGTCTCTTCCAACCCAAACTATTCTATGATTTGCTGGACTTCTTTATATAATATATTATAAAAGCTGTTTTGGGTTTTTTGTTTGTTTTGGGTTTTTTTGTTTGTTTTGTTTTGTTCCCCAGAGAAATTAATGGATTTGCGAAATGAGTATTTAGAAGCAGATGAGGCAACTAAAAGATTTTTGGAACAACGTTATGGCAAACGAGTGATTCAGAAAGCCCTTGAGGAGATGGAGAGTAAAGAATGGCTAGAAAAGAACTCAAAGTCTTGTCCTTGCTGTGGTACTCATATAGAGGTAAGCACAGAGGGGAAAGGCTGAAGAGTCATAGTAAATCTTTACAGACACTAACACAAATTGTTAAGTCAGTTCTGTATATAGGCTGGAACAGAGATTTATTTATAGCCTCTAAGTTCACCAGGGAAGGTAAATTTCTAGGAAATGGTAAAGAGAACTTTCTAATTCTCTCTGTGTTATACAGAAAAGGAGGTGATGTTTGTGGAGCTCCAGGACTTGAGTAACTACAGCAGCTGGTATTGTTCAGCCTCCAGTACTGAAAGGATCCAGGCTGAATATGGATCCAGATGAATCCCTGTGTTTTCCATGTGTTTCAGGCTACTGCTGTTTCGAACTACAGCCAGTAAATAAACTAACTACAGAAAAATACTAATTTCCGTTATTGTTAGTATTATAACTAATTTACAATTCTGTGATTCTAGTTCCTAGTTCTCTTGAACAGTGAAAAAATGTGAGTGTTATGATGGAGTCAGGATAAAATGTGTTCATTAGTGGATGCGGTTTTGAGGACTGTTACTATATAGAGACAGGCCTGAAGACTGACATGGTAAGATTCTGTTATGGCTATTTCTTGTTTCCTTCCCCTGCCAGAAACTAGATGGTTGTAACAAAATGACATGTACTGGCTGCATGCGGTATTTCTGCTGGATTTGTATGGGTTCTCTGTCAAGGATGAACCCATACAAGCACTTCAATGATCCATCTTCCCCATGCTTCAATAGGTATGTATTTACATGTGTTTCTTCTAGTGCCATATGACTTATTCTTGTATTTTTGCTTACAGTCTCTCCCAGATCTTTCTTACCTGGAAATTAGTAGCTATACAGTTTAAGACACAGTTTCTTCTCTCAAATATTTACACTTACAAAGACCTGACGCTAACAATAAAAAAATTAGGAGTGATTTGGGATATGGTTTTGCCTTTTAAGAACTTTTGTTTTAAAATTTTGGAGAAGTCTTCTGGGCCTATTCCTGATGCTTTACTTGCTGCCTCTGACTGAGAGACAGAGCCTGTAGTGAAATGTTTCCTTGCATATGCTCAGGTATGTGATAGTGCAACGCAAGGCTGTGGGCAAGAAAGCTGCTTCTGAAAAGCTGCAAACTTGGCTTACATCATCGCTCTTAGGGGCGGCCTCTCTTGATATATCCCTATCTGGACAAATGGGAGGCCAGGCAGGTCAGAGAGGTGTCATAATGGCAGCCTGTAGGCTTGTGTGTATTCCATTGGGTTATGTGCTCATCGCTGTGATATATTATGCCTGGATACAAAATCAAAGTACCAATACTTTACTCAATCCTCCAGTGTCTATTCTGCTGTAATAGAGGTGGCTGACAGGATTTTTTTTTTTTCCTTGTTCTTGACCCGTCTCTTTCAGCATTACCTTTTCTCCCAACAGCAATTTTTTTTACTTCCTGCCCTGTTTTCCTTTATTTTTCTTCTGGTGTCTCCTGCTGTACTTTTTTTTTTTTTTTTTTTTTTTTTTTTTTTTTTTTTACCCTCCTCCTCCGTAAGTCCTTTTGTCTGACTCTTCTTTCGTCCATACCTCTCCTCTCCTATCCAGGTTGACAGGTTTCATCTCTAGTAAGTTATAATGTCATCACTGTGAGTGACTGGACATATCCAGCACAAATTCGTCAGTCCTGCGTCTCCTGCCCCTTCTCTCATCTACCGATCTATAAACAATGGAAAAGAAATCTCTCCGGGAGGAGTTTGTTTAGGGTGCTATGACTTTAAACTGGTTTGTTTTGTTTTTAACACTTAAGAATCTAAAAATCTCTCAGCTTGGTTTAAAAAAAAAAAAAAAAAACAAAACCAATTGCAATTAGGCATCTAAACAGCTTTCGGAACTGGGGTCTTTGTGTCACTGTATTTCAGTTCTTCCATTTATAAAGTGCAGCTCCCAGGCTTGACAGCCTCACGGTGCAATAATGGGAGCTGCATAATTATCCCCCTGAAGAGCTGAGGCTGGTGGGATTGTAAGCATGGAATAATCTGCTTTAGAATTTGCCCTCGTAGCTGTCATTGCTGTGAGGCTTTAATTGCACTGTAATTGCACTGATAGATGATCTCCTGTCTGTGCAGGAACTTCCTATTCCTGTTTTCCAAAAGGAAAGCAGTGTGTCGACTTCTGCCTTTTCCAGCAGATGCAGATACAGTCACTCCTCTTTGTGCTGGGCTTGAAGTCACAGATTTTTTGCATTGCCGTTTGTTGTGCTTTTGAATGGCAAAGACGCGGAGGACCAGCCAAGCAGGCAGCTTTGCGGTGCTGAAGGGAGTTTGTGTATTGGCAATGATGGGTAGCTGTGAACTGGGTGCTGTAGTGTCAATAGCGAACCAGTGACACCATTTCCCTTGAGGCAGGGGAGTGGGATGCGCTGTCTTGACTTCATACTCCTAACTTCTTTAATTTGGTTCCTATGTTCTCAAGGTGTTGCAATTCTGTGGATCAAACGTGGAATATTTGTGATATAGAATCATGTAGGTTCAAAAAGACCTTTAAGATCATTGAGTCAACCGTAATATCAGTCTCATCAAAGGATTTATATTCATCTTGACATCAGGTGCAACACAACGCTATTGAGGGCAGGTCTGGCACGGTGCGGCATCTTTCTGATGTTAGTGACCCTGTCGCTTACACTGGGATAGGTCAGTCCTTAAGGGTGACTAATGTGTGGATGGCGAAGTGGCCCAAGCTGACTATTATTGGCAAGAGGGGTTGGGGGGAATTGTAGACCATTCGCCTTCACAACTGCAGACTCTTTCACAGCTTCTAAGTTCAGGTCTAGTTCAAGCAGCTTGCTGTATATCCTGCATTTTCCCCAGTAGCTTATTTGCAGTCACACAGGAGATTTGCTCTAGCAGATGAATGACCTGGCCTTTGTTTCTCGCCGTACAACTGAGAGATTCCAGCACAGAGCTTATAAATTGCAGACATCGGGTCCAGCAGACTCCTACTCCTCATCAGTTATAGCTGCCGTGACCATGTCAAACCTACTTCAGCACTGATTTGAGGTTCAGAAAGGGCTGCGTCTGCCTTCAGAGTTTGACACGCAATGTCTGAGAGAGCGTGAAGAGCGCCCATGACAGCTGCGCTCCCATGGCACAGCCAAGCTCTACAACTGAAGGAAAAATCATCACCCACGCAGATTGCAAGTTCTGAGAGCTGGTAGGAGACTGTGGAGTGAATAAAGACCCTTGTAAACCTTCTTCCTTTCAGTGCAGGGAGAATTTTCAGGAGAAAGCCAAAGAAGTTAATTACGTAAATCTCTTAAAACTCTTTCAATTGTACCAGTACGTTGTATTTCACTGTTGTCTCCTTAAGGAAAGGAGAACAAATAGAATAGGTATGGGTTGTGTTGAATTACCGTGGCAGAAGAAAGCTGTCAGTGTGGTGGTGACCTCGGTAGAAGACCTCACCCGGAACAGAGCTGTCGCTCGACTGCCTGGTGTCCTGGGAAAGCTGTGTCCTTAGCGTTCCTTCCTTTTCTGAGCCCAGCTCTTTCTGAGGATGTGAAAAGAAGAGCCGGATGAAGAGAGCACTGCCCTACCAGGGGGCTCAGCTGGTGGTTTGGAAGCGGGGCAGTTGTCTCCACTCCGTGCAGCTTTGCCTCCGTCTCCCGGGTAAGGAAAGGAGCCAAACAAGACCATGGAAGAGCTACCCCTGACACACTTTGTGGGGAGAGATGAAGTCACTGAGGAAGAAGGGAGATGATGTAAGAACATATTGCCCACCCATCCTTCTGTTTGCCCACGCACTCCCTGCACCTACCTAGGCACTCCTGGGTTGCTGCAGGGCGGGAGGCAGCACAGGGATGCTGCCAGCACTTGCATGGATGGCTGGCTTGGATTTTGCTCGCTCTCCTCGCTGCAGTGTATTCCTACCCCAAGGACAGCCCTCCAGGAGAAAAGCACAGCTTGATGCTACTGATTGCATTCTTAAGAAAGCAGGGAAACGTTCCAGGCCAACACCTTCTGCAGAAGGTCCACTGGCTTGTATCAGTTTCTAGGATATGAGGCTCTACTTTTCCAAGACCTCCATGTCTTAGCCTGTTCGTTACTCATATTCAGCCTGTTCATATTCGTTAGTGAGTGGAAGCTCCATGTGCCTGTCATTAGTGCTGCGTAGGTTATGTCAGGACTAGCCAGGATAGTCAAGGGTGATCCTGTTTCTTCAATATTACTGAAGGGAAAATAGAAATTTGGGGCTTTTCGTATTATCTTGAGATTAGGTCAGTGACCCGAAATCATAGAAAATAGGGCTAAATCATAGACAAATCATAGAAGACAGGGCTAAAGGGGACCTTGGGAAGTTATCTCCTGTTTGAAGACACATCTGCCTCTGTCTTCTCTTTGCAGATGCTTGTTCAGGCTGTTCCTCTCCAGTGACGGAGGTTCCCCTCCTCTCTGCAGGCATTCTGCTCCCATTCCTTGTTCTCCTGACACCTAATTTGAGTGTTTATACTGCAGTTAAAGCCAGTACTTCTTTGTCCTAAAACTGAATATTTACTTTTCTTCATATCTACCCTTTAAGTGTATAAAATCTAACATCGGGATGGTTATGTGCTCCTCAGTCCTTCAAGACTGAAACCGTATTTCCTCTGAGTCACATTTTCTGGATTTTTGGTCTTTCTTGTTCTTCCCTGAACCGACTCACTGCTGTTTGCATCCCACTTGAACTGCAGTGCCCCAAACTTAATGGGATGTTCAGATAATTAGAAATCTGTTGGGTTTTTTTTGTCTTGTGCTTTTCCTGTTCCTGTGCCCTTTCCTTAGAAAAACGTGAACCTAAAACTCCTAGATCTTTTTTTAGCACTAGTGTCAAATCAGTTTTTCATTCTTTTATTATACAACTATTTCTGCCTAAATGTGGAACTTCGCATTTGTCCTCACTAAATTAATCGTTCTTTTTTTTCCCAGACCGCTCCTCCCGTTTGTTAGTGCTGTGGGTTCTCGCACTCTGAAACCTCTCGTTGCTTACGGATTTAGCACCCATGTTGTACTCCTTCCTGCAAATCACTGTTGAAACCAGCCGGTAGTACTGGAACAAAACGGACTCCTTTGGGGTTTCCCTTTTGAGAAAGAGCCTCTGGTTACTCTGAGCAGTTTTACAGATGGTTTCACAGCCACCTGTTTCATCTAGTCCAGGGGAAAACTGCTGAAATTTCATATTTAATTACCAGTTGTGATTATGAAAGGTGACATCTTCTAATGTTAAGATTTCAGACAGGCTGCTTATGTCCCGGGGAGGTGATTCTGCCCCTCTGCTCCGCTCTTGTGAGACGATCACCTGGAATACTGTGTCCAGCTCTGGAACCCCCAGCACAAGGAGGACATGGACCTGTTGGAGCGGGGCCAGAGGAGGCCACCAAGATGCTGTGAGGGCTGGAGCCCCTCTGCTGGGAGGACAGGCTGGGAGAGTTGGGGGGGTTCAGCCTGGAGAAGAGAAGGCTCCGGGGAGACCTTGGAGCCCCTTCCAGTATCTGAAAGGGGCCTACAAGAAAGCTGGGGAGGGACTCTGGATCAGGGAGTGGAGCCAGAGGATGAGGGGTGATGGTTTTAAACTGGAAGAGGGGAGATTGAGATGAGATAACAGGAAGAAATTGTTGACTGTGAGGGTGGTGAGACCCTGGCCCAGGTTGCCCAGAGCAGCTGTGGCTGCCCCATCCCTGGAGGTGTTCAAGGCCAGGTTGGACGGGGCTTGGAGCAACCTGGTCTGGTGGGAGGTGTCCCTGCCCATGGC